>JAJIYU010020393.1:0-10430 GCA_030144865.1 Tinospora cordifolia | reverse complement strand
ACCTTTAAATGCCTTGATTTTATAAATGTGAAATTGCACTATTGAATTTATTCTAAGGCATGTGGTATTGAAAAAAATAGAAAGTCAAGTGTGTGTCACTTGTAAAGTAACTCATCCCAACTCGCCAAATGGTTAGGTCCGCCATCCAAATATGGCGGTTATGTCCAAAACTCAAGGAATTGGGGGTTGGGGGTGTTACAATTGGGTATTCAAATGAGTTAGATAGTCTCTTTAAATATAACAATTCATCGTAAATGAAGGATTAGCCAATAGAAATGCATGCCAATAGAAGAAATCTATTCTAAATACGTTATAGATTATTTTTCTAGAGAAGAACATTGAAGATGAGTTCTTAAGCTGTTCGGTTGTTTGCACGATTGAAATGAAGCTAAAATCAACTGTTTTATGTTTCATGTGTACATAGATGGTTAAGGGTGCAACAAAACGCGAATTAATGAAGAAATTATCGTGCAATTGAAAAATTAGGCACTTAAAACCAACTACTGCCCTCTAATTGAGGAACTAAGCATACGAGCTTTCTTAAAATAGGAAAATATGTTTCTAGTGAGTAATTTGTTCTTTCTCTACAAGTTAAAAAAAACTAACCTTTTTTTTAACTATTCTATCAATTGTAAGAGTGCAGAGAAAACAATAGAAGTCACTTTTAATTCTATGAACCTCGAGCTTCTTTACATGTGATAGATTGTAAAGTTTATTGTCAACAAGATGCTTCCTTCAAGCAATTGGAGTCACAAAGCAACTTTGCTCTTTTGACGAGCAACAAAGTTGCTCAGGAAATGTTATCGAAATGAAATAAAGAAGGAAGTTGCGTATGCTCTAGCAATTGAAAGAAATTTGTTGTAATTGAGCCATTAGCCCCTTCTCAACTATCAAAAGGAAGAAACATAAGTTGTTTGTTCATTTACACCAATATAAAGAGAGGAATGTAGGCTACATTCGTTTTTATTAGTAGTTAGCTAGGTAAAAACACGACTAGCCCAATCGAAAGCACAAAGTAATAGTTTTCTAAGAAAACTAGGGTCTAGAACTGTGTTGGGTATTCAAATGAGTTAGAAAGTCTCTTTAAATATTAAAATTCATTGTAAATGAAGCATTAACCAGTAGAAATGCATGTCAAAGGAAGAAATATATTCTAAATAGGTTATCGATTGATTTTCTATGGAAGAACATTGTAGGTGAGTTTTTAAGCTATTTGGTCATTTGTAAGATTGTAATGAAGCTAAAATTAACTATTTTGAGTTTCATGCGTACATAGATGGTTAAGGATGTAATGAAATGCGAATTAATGAAAAAAGTTAGCATGCAATTGAAAAATTAGCCACTTAAAACCAACTACTCCACTCTAATTGAGGAACTAAGCAAAAGAGCTTTCTTCAATTGGAAAAAATATGTTTCTAGTGAACAATTAATTCTTTCTCCACAAGTTAAAGCAAAAACTAACCTTTTTTTTTATTATTCTATCAATTGTAGGAGTGTAAAGAGAACAACAGAAGGTACATTGAATTCTACAAACCTTAAGCTTCTTTAGGTGCGATAGATTGTAAAGTTTATTGTCAATATGATGCTTCCTTCGAGCAATAGGGGTCGCAAAGCAACTTTGCTCTCAAGACGACAGAGCAACAAAGTCACTCAGGAAATGTTATCGAAATGAAATAAAGAAGCAAACTGTAAAAACCCTAGCAAGTAAAAGCAATTCGTTGTAATTGATTTAGCCATTAGCCCCTTCTCTATAGTCCAAAGAAGAAACATAAGTTATTTGTTCATTTACACTAATATAAAGAGAAGAAGGTAGCCTACGTTTGTTTTTATTAGTAGTTGGCTAGGTAAAAACACGATTAGCCCAATTGAAAGCACAAAGCAACGGTTTTCTAAGAAAACTTGGGTCTAGAACTGTGTTGGGTATTCAAATGAGTTAGAAAGTCTCTTTAAATATTAAAATTCATCGTAAACAAAGCATTAACTAGTAGACAAGCATGTCAAAGGAAGAAATCTACTCTAAATAAGTTATCGGTTGTTTCCCTACTGAAGAACATTGATGATGAGTTCTTTAAGTTGTTTGGTTGTTTGTAAGATTGTAATGAAGCTAAAATTAACTATTTTGAGTTTCATGTGTACATAGATGGTTAAGGATGCAACAAAATGAGAATTTACGAAGAAATTAGCATGCAATTGAAAAATTGGTTACTTAAAACCAATTACTCCCTCTAATTGAGGATGAACTAAGCAAAAAAAACTTTCTTAAACTAGGAAAATATGTTTCTAGTGAGCAATTTGTTCTTTCTCAAAGTTAAAGCGAAAACTAACCTTTTTTTAACCATTCTATCAATTGTAAGAGTACAAAGAGAACAACTGAAGGTACTTTGAATTCTACGAGCTTTGAGCTTCTATAGATGCGATAGATTGTAATGTTTATCATCAACATGATGCTTCCTTCGAGCAATTGGGGTCACAAAGCAACTTTGCTCTCTAGACGAATAACAAAGTCACTCAGGAAATGTTATCGAAATGAAATAAAGAGGCAAGCTGCATAAGCTCTTGCATGTGAAAGAAATTAGTTGTAATTGAGCCATTGGCCCATTATCTAAAGTCAAAAGAAGAATCATAAGTTGTTTGTTCATTTACACTAATATAAAGAAAGGAACCTTGGCTATGTTTGTTTTTGTTAGTCGCTAGTTAGGTAAAAACACAATTAGCCAAATTGTAAGCACAAAGTAACAATTTTCTAAGATACTTAAGTCTAAAATTGTGTTGGTTATTCTAATGAGTTAGAAAGCCTCTTTAAATATTAAAATTCATTGTAAATGACACATTAGCCAGTAGAAACGCATGCCAAATGATTAAATCTATTTTACATAAGTTATCAATTGTTTTTCTTCAGAAGAACATTAAAGCTAAGTTTTTTAAGTGGTTTGCTTGTTTGTAAGATTGTAATGAAGCTAAACTTAACTATTTTGAGATTCATGTGTATATATATGGTTAAGGATGCAACAAAATGCGAATTAACAAAGAAATTAGCATGTAATTGAAAAATTAGCCACTTAAAACCAACTACTTCCCTCTAATTGAGGAAGTAAGCAAAAAAGCTTTCTTAAAGTAGCAAAATATGTTTCTAGTGAGCAATTAGTTCCTTCTCTACAAGTTAACGAAAAAACTAACCTTTTTTTAGCTATTCTATCAATTGTAAGAGTGCAAAGAGAACAATAAAAGTTACTTTCAATTCTACGTGCCTCGAGCTTCTTTCGATGTGATAGATTGTAATGTTTATTATCAACATGATGCTTCCTTCGAGTAATTGGGGTCACAAAGCAACATTGCTCTCTAAACGAACAACAAAGTCGCTCAGGAAATGTTATCGAAATAAAATAAAGAAGCAAGCTACGTAAATTTTTCCAAGTGAAAGAAATTAGTTGCAATTGTGTCATTGGCCCCTTATGTACAGTCAAAAAGAAGAAACATAAGCTGTCTGTTCATTCACAATAATATAAGGAGAGGAACGTAGGCTATGTTCATTTTTATTAGTAGTTAAATAGGTAAAAAAATGATTAGCCCAATTGAAAGCACAAAGTAACGATTTTCTAAGAAAACTATGGTCTAGAACTGCGTTGGATATTCAAATAAGTTAGAAAGTCTCTTTAAATGTTTAAATTCATCGTAAATGAACCATTTGCAACTGAAACACATGGCAATGGAAGAAATCTATTCTAGATAGGTTATATCGATAGTTTTTCTACAGAAGAACGTTGAAGATGAGTTCTCTAAGATGTTTGGTTGTTTGTAAGATTGTAATTAAGCTAAAATTAATTTTTTCGAGTTTCATGTGTATATAGATGATCAAGGATGCAACAAAATGTAAATTAATGAGAAAATTAGCACACAATTGAAAAATTAGCTACTTAAAGCCAACTACTCCCTAATTGAAAAACTAAGCAAACGAGCTTTCTTAAAATAGGAAAATATGTTTCTAGTGAGCAATTTGTTCTTTCTCTACAAGTTAAAAGAAAAACTAACCTTTTTTAACTATTCTATCAATTGTAAGAGTGCAGAGAAAACAACAGAAGTTACTTTTAATCTTATGAGCCTTGAGTGTAATACCCTGAAAGTCTATGAGACGTCCACGTCGCTAGTGAATAGCAAAAGTTGAATAACAAACTCAATAAACGAGTCAAAATGGCCAAAAGGACCCGACAACCATGTATCATAAGTCTAAATGGGCATATGGGTGATACCAATCCGAGAAGCGCAAGAAATGGCGAAGAAAAACATCGAATACTAGGGATTTCATTTTGGTGACCGCGGTCGTCCTATAGTGACCGCGGTCAGTGCAGGAGAAACCCAAAAAAGAAGGAAAAAACACCACTCTGGTGACTGCGGTCGGTCATATAGTGACCGCGGTCATCGCCATAGAAACCCAGAAATGAACACGAGAAATTCATCTGGTGACCGCAGTCCGTGTTTGGGTGATCGCGGCCATCATACGAAAAGCCCAGAAATAAATGATGCACAACATTCTGTCGACCGCAGTAATCACACAGTGACCGCGGTCATTGCACAGTGACCGCGGTCATGCTACAGTGACCGCGGTCATTCGTCGAATTCTATATAAAGAAACGTACGCAGAAAACCCTAGATCTGGAAAATTTTCGCCGCAACTCACTCATTTCTCCTCTAGCTCTCTTCTAACTCGTTTTGCTTCATTTTTTAGTGTTCTATTGGGTTCTAAGGGTGGTTTGAGCCCCTTCAAACCATTATCTACCATCTTCAAGCTCAGATCCGTCGAGAATAACATCAACAAGGGTGGATTTGAGTTGAAGCAAGCTTGGAAAGGAGTTGTGCTAAGGTAAATCTCGAAACCTTCTTGAAATCTTGCTTTCTTAGCTTTCTAAACCATTTTCTACAAGTGAAAACCATTTTCATTGAGTTGATGTGTGTTTTAAACTAAAAGACCAAGTGTGAAGGCGTTAAGCACAGGTCGCCGAACACGGCGACCGCGGCAATGCTTTGCATTGCCGCGGTAATGCGACAAACACTAGTTTCCCTTTTGTTTTGTGCTGATTTGGTGCATTGGAAACACATGTGCCATGAACACAAACCTTAAGGTTTTAGTTAGGCCATGTATGCCTTAGATTCACACATTTTGATTGTTTTAAAACCTATAGATTGATAAATTGAGGCGTGCACGGCGAGGAACAAGGCACAAACTTGAAGATTTCAAAGTGGGTGTGATTTTCTTACTCCCTAGCCTTATCCAAATTTTGAATGCTTAACATGACGTTTGTTAGCTTAAGATATGATTAGAAGCATGCTAGGGCTTGCTTGATTGATCTTGGTTGGAGTTGTTTTGGTGTATGCCCTTGATACATGATTGCTTGTGCCATAACATGCTAGATAGAGATCCCTATGAGAAGAATTCCATGAATGGTTGATAGCATCTATTTTGATTCACTTGAAATGATTCATTGATGATTGAATATGACTTGGAATTACATGTATGATTAAAGAATATTAAATTAAGATTAATGAATCCACGTGCTGGCACGGTGAGCGGCCTTAGGGTGTCATCGTGGGTGTCCCTACCCGAGCTGACTGCGACAGCTGATAGTGTCTTCGAAGGGAGAGTCACTGCGGACTTCCATCCTTGGATCGTGGTCCCGAAGGTAATCGGCCCTCGGGCATTACCCCGGATTCGCTCCCAGACCACAAAGGGGATACCGAGGGTTATAAACTCTTTTAGTCTTAGATGACAACGAAACAAGAAATTGTGTGAAACGCCTAATGTAATGAAAGCGATTGCATGTTTCGTATTCTGTTTGTATAATGCTAGTGATGTATAGGGATGATCCACTAGGCTCTCGAGCTCACCCCATTTTTCCATTACAGGTGATCATTGACACTGCTAGAGTAGGTCAGAACACGGGCTGTCATTTTGGGTAGATACCTCGTAGGGAGGTTGTTACGGTTTTTGTTCAGTTTTATTTGAATTTTCCTTCATTCCATTCTGTTGTATATATATTGTTTTAGAGTTTATAGTGAACTGGGCATGTGCCCTTCTTTTATTTTGAACTATTTCACTTGTAAATTATATATTTTGGAACTTAGGCCCTTGGGCAACGTTTTATTTTCATTCCATGTTTTGAAAATGGATTTGAAACGTTATTCTGCTGCAAAATGCTTTATTTGGCCAAATATGAAATCACTATGGATTTATGAACGGGTTGGATTCTGCTGCATGTATTTTAAATGAATTTCATGTCTATCGAAAGAAACCATTGTTTGATGGCCATTGTACATTTTAATTTTTCACATCATAGCCTATTTAATAGAAAGATATGAAGCTGAAACTGAGAAAGAAAAGAAACCGAACCACGTGGCCTCCAGCTCTTGGCGAACGAACGAACGAATGAACGGCCGCGCGCCGTCTCCGCGCGGGGCCCGAGCGATGGACTGTCGCAACAGACACGGAGATGATTAATCGAGAGCCGAGGTGTCACATTGAGCTTCTTTAGATGCAATAAATTGTAAAGTTTATTGTCAACATGATGTTTCCTTTGAGAACTTGGGGTCAAAAGCAACTCTCCTCTTTAGACGAGCAATAAAGTCGCTCGTAAGTTCTTGCAAGTAAAATAAATTAGTTGTACTTGAACCATTAGCCCCTTTTGTAAAGTCAAAAAGAAGAAACATAAGTTGTTTGTTCATTTACAACAATATAAAGAGAAGAATATAGGCTACGTTTGTTTTTATTAGTAGTTGGCTAGGTAAAAACATGATTAACCCAATTGAAAGCACAAAGTAATTGTTTTCTAAGAAAACTATGGTCTAGATCTGCGTTGGGTATTCAAATGAGTTAGAAAGTCTCTTTAAATATCAAAATTCATCGTAAATGAAGCGTTAGTGAATAGAAATGTATGTCAATGGAAGAAATCTATTCTAGATAGGTTATATTGATAGTTTTTCTAAGGAAGAACATTGAAGATGAGTTATTTAAGTTGTTTGGTTGTTTGTAAGACTATAATGAAGCTAAAATTAACTATTTTTGAGTTTTATGTGTGCATAGATGGTTAAGGATGTAACAAAATGTGAATTAATGAAGAAATTAGTATGCAATTAAAAAATTAAGCACTTAAAGCCAACTACTCCCCTCTGATTGTGGAACGAAGTGAAAAAGCTTTCTTAAACTAGGAAAATATGTTTCTAGTGAGCAATTAGTTCTTTTTCTACAAGTTAAAACAAAATAACCATTTTTTTAACATTCTATCAATTGCAAGAGTGTAGAGAGAACAACAGAAGGTACTTTGAATTCTACAGGCCTCGAGCTTATTCAGATTCGATAGATTGTAAAGTTTATTATCAACATGATGCTTCCTTCGAGCAATTCGGATCAAAAGTATCTTTGCTCTCTAAACGTGCAACAAAGTCGCTCAGGAAGTATTATCGAAATGAAATGAAGAATCAACATGCATACGCCCTAGCAAATGAAAGAAATTAGTTGTAACTAAGCCATTAGCCCCTTCTCTACAGTTAAAAAGAAGAAACATAAGTTGTTTGTTCATTTACAATGATATAAAAAGAGGAATGTATTCTACATTCATTTTTATTAGTAGCTGGTTAGGTGAAAACATCATTAACCTAATTAAAAGCACAAAGTAACAGTTTTCTAAAAAAAACTATGGTCTGAACTGCGTTGGGCATTCAAATGAGTTAGAAAGTCTTTTTAAATATCAAAATTTATCGTAAATAAAGCATTAGCCTATAGCAACGCATGCCGAAGGAAGAAATCTATTATAAATAGGTTGTCAATTATTTCTCTACGAAAGAAAATTGAAGATGAGTTCTTTAAGCTGTTTGGTTATTTGTAAGATTGCAATGAAGGTGAAATTAACTATTTAGAGTTTCACGTGTACAGAGATGGTTAAGGATGCAACAAAATGCAAATTAATGAGGAAATTAGCATACAATTAAAAAATTAGGCCTTAAAACTAACTACTCCCCTCTAATTGATGGAACTAAACAAAACAACTTTCTTGAACTGGGAAAATATGTTTCTTGTGAGCAATAAGTTCTTTCTCTACAAGTTAATGCAAAAACTAACCTTTTTTTCAACTATTCTATCAATCGTAAGTGTGCAGAGAGAACAACAGAAGGTATTTTGAATTCTACGAGCCTCGAGTTTCTTTAGATGGAAAAGATAATAAAGTTTATTGTCAACATGACTCTTCCTTCGAGCAATTGGGGTCACAAAGCTCTATTGTTCTCTAAACGAGCAATAAGGTTGCTCAGGAAATGTTATCGAAATGAGAGAAAGAAGCAAGCTGTATAAGCTCTAGCAAGTGAAAGAAATTAGTTGTAATTGAGCCATTAGCCTCATCTATACAGAAAAAATAAGAAACATAAGTGGTTTGTTCATTTACAATAATATTAAGAGGGTAACCTATGCTACATTCGTTATTATTATTAGCTGTCTGGGTAACATTTGGATTAGCCAAATTAAAAGCACAAAGTAACGATTTTCTAAGAAAACTAGGGCATAAAACTGCATTGGGTATTCAAATGAGTTAGAAAGTCTCCTTAAATATTAAAATTCATCATAAATGAAGCATTAACCAGTAAAAACGCATGTCAATGGAAGAAATCTATTCGAAATAGGTTATCGATTGTTTTTCCATGGAAGAACATTGAAGATGAGTTGCGTAAGCTATTTGGTTGTTCTAAGAACTCAATGAAGCTAAAATTAACTATTTTTGGATTTCATGTGTCCATATATGATTAAAATTAGGCACTTAAAGCCAACTATTCCTCTCTAATTGAGGAACTAAGCAAAAGAACTTTCTTAAACTAGGAAAATATGATTCTAGTGAGCAATTAGTTCTTTCTCTATAAATTAAAGTAAAAACTACCCTTTTTTTAACTATTATATCAATTGCAAGAGTGCAGAGACGAGCGATAAAGTCGCTTAGGAAGTCTTATCAAAATTAAATAAAGAATCATGCTACGTAAGCTCTAGCAAGTGAAAGAAATTAGTTATAATTGATCCATTGGCCCCTTCTTAATAGTCAAAAAGAAGAAAAATAACTTGCCTGTTCATTTACAATAATATAAAGAGAAGAATATAGGCTACGCTCATTTTTTATCAGTAGCTGGTTAGGTAAAAACATGATTAGCCCAATTAAAAGCGCAAAGTAATGGTTTTCTAAGAAAATTATGGTCTAGAACTACGTTGGGTATTCAAATATAGCATTCGAATAACCAGGATGAAAAAAAAAAGATAAATCCAGAAATTTGAAGAAAGAACCAGATTTCTCTAGTTTGGCAGTAAAGACTTTGCAAGATCTGGAACGAATAGGAAGTTGGACCACAAAGTAGATGATGGGGTTTTGTGTTGACAAACAAGATGAAGCAGTTGGGCATTGATTGTTGGGTTTCAGTTAGGCAATCAAAGAAGGAGAATAATGAACCGTGAGATGATTTGAAGTTTGGTTTGGTATTGACAATTGAACAAAGAAGGACATGGGTTTTTGGGTTGCAATTTGGGATGGAGAATGAAGCAAAATAGAAGAAAGAACGTGAAGTGTGCTGGTTTGTGCATTATTACTAGATTGAAGTGAAGAATAAAGAAGTTAATGGCTGCTGGCCGAGATTCAAAAAAGAAGAAAGAAGAACCAAATCTAAAAAATTGATGTTTATTGATCGTTAGTTGTGGATTTGGGATTTTCTGTTGTGGCTAGTCATAGATCAAAATAGAGGAACGAAAGGGGAAGATGCTCTGCTGCTGGGTGGACGAAAATAGAGGAAGGAAGAACAATGGCTGGTTTGATTTCTGGATTTTGGGTTGCATTCATAGCCATCATTTTTTTGGGTTGAAGATTTTTGATTGAGCTGAAATGGAGAACGAAGAAATGAAGAATGATGAATATCAGGTAATTTGGTGGCTGATCGAGATGTGTGTGTGTGTGTGATGTGGTTGCAGTTACCATGAAACACAAAACAGAGGAAGCAAGCATAACAACCGCTTTGGTTCATTTTCTGGGTTGAATTTTGGATTTTGGGTGTGTTCTTGGCCGTGATTTGGTGTGTGTGTTGCAGTTTCAAACTGTGATGTGTGTGATTCTGAAACTGTGAACATAATGAATGAAGATAATGAAAACCAAAAATTTTGGTTTTGCAATTGGTGGTGCATTTTTGGATAAAGGAGATAAGCAAGCAACATAATTTTTTTGGCCCATCTTCTGGGTTCTGATTGTGAAAAACAAGGGAGGTGATGCCTGAAATGTTGGTTTAAAATTCTAATGTAAATCTTTGATGGATGTTTCATGATTTGGAACTTAAGGCTTTAGTGTTAAGTAAGTTGGGGATTTTTTGATGTGCTGGTCATGATTGGGGAATCAGTTCGAGTGTATTTGATGATGGTTGGACGG
>JAJIYU010020392.1:0-10422 GCA_030144865.1 Tinospora cordifolia | reverse complement strand
TACCAACTGCTCATTGAATACTCCACTATTTTTTCCTTGCCTACTGAACTATTGCCGAACAAATAGCAAGACCACCATATTCACCTTCTCCCCAACTCGACCCCTATCAACATCAAACCTTACTGCTATCCATAGTGCCAAAAAGAAGCGATGACAACTATAATTTCTGACATGCTCTATCAGGGTATAATACGCCCTAGCACAAGCCCCTTCTCCTCCCCAATACTACTCATTCAAAAGAAACACGATACACGACGATTTTGTGTCAATTATAGAGCTCTGAATGCCATCGCCATTCGTAATCGATTTCCCATCCCAACGGTGGATGAGTTGTTGGCTGAATTGCATGGTGCTAAGTTCTTTATAAAATTAGACTTATGTTCCAGATATTTTAGATACGCTTAGCTGTTGAAGAAATGTTCAAGGTAGACCCAATCACTATGTAAAAAGGCCCAAGTGGCTGACCAATTTGCATGAAATGTATTTCTTGGGGGCCAATGTTAGAAATAGTTAGGGCATTATATTTTTCCTTTTTGCAGATATCCTTAGGATTTAATTTAGGGATACTGTAGATGTCAGGGTATAAAAAGAAACACTGTATCTTCTTCAAGAGAATTTTTGAAATAGGACATTTTACTTTTATCTCTGTTTTGGAGTGTTTTTCCAACTCAATACTGGGAAGAATATCACTACTGCCATTGCTTTTTATCATTGATGCTTTCATTATACAACTATGCCTCCCAAAACTAACCCTAACCCCCCCCTCGCCCGCCCTCATTGGTATTGAAGATGACCTAGCAGAGATAACTGCAAAGTTTACAACAATTGATGACATCTCTACAAAACTAGCAATGATTGAAGCCAACCAATCATCCATAGCAGCAACGGTCTTCACCTTACAATCTCAAATGGAGCAACAACAGCTACAATCTCAAATGGAGCAACAACAGCTACCCCTAGCCCAACCGCCACCACCACAAGTCTCAGTATATCAGGTAACTTCTCCACATACACCCCTCGTTTGTTTCACCAAGCATCATCATCGTCATCCGAACCAACTCAAAACCCATCCCACTTTCCTATTACACTTCCATCACCACCCTTCCTTCCCATACATTGAAAACTCCCAAACCACACCTCCTTTTTTTGGATGGTTCCAACCCTCTTGACTGGCTCTTCCAATTAGACCAATATTTCACCTTCTACAAAACCCCAGCTGAACAACGATTACCCCTCGTCGCCTTTTATATGTAAGGCGATGCCCTAAGTTGGTTCAAATGGATGTCCACAAACAACCAACTCACCACCTCGGATGCTTTCACCAGATCTTTGGAACTTCGTTGTAGGCCATCCACTTACGAGAACCACCACGTGCAACTGTTCAAACTGTACCAGAACGGATCCATTGAAAACTATCAATCCTAGTTTGAACAGCTGTGCAACCAAGTGATGGGTATTTCACCCGAACTCCTTTAGATTGCTACTTGTTTGGCCTTAAACTAGAATCCTAGCACGAAATGGCCATCCTACCACCTACTGCACTTCCCAAGCCATCGTTCTCTCCAAATTGCTGCAACCAAATATCTTGATGCTAAGCCTAAACCATTCACTTTTCCCGAACCCCCACTACCTTCCCTGCCCCTCCTACTTGCACCCAAACAACCTTCACTGCCAATCAAACGCCTCACCTAGCAGAGATGCAGGAACGAAGGACAAAAGGACTTTGCTATAATTGTGATGATAAATACTCTCTTGGCCACCGCTGTAAACTTAAGCAATTCCTTCTTCTTCTCTCAGATGACATTGATACACCCACACCCTACTCCTAGCTCGACCCCGAGGTTCCCAACACAAATCTTGTCCACCAACCCACAAATGACCTACTCCCCCCATTGCCTTCCCATCTACTATCCCACCCCGCTTCCAATGATATTTCCCACATTCACTTATCCTTGGCTACCCTCCATGGAAACGTTGGTCCTCGCAGTCTATGCTTGTGTGGCCATGTTCGTGAACAACCTGTCTCGGGTTTGGTAGATTTTGGAAGCTCTCGCTATATTACTTAGCCTCGCCTAGTCTAGTTTTTGTAGCTACCAGTGCTCGCTATTCCCTGTTTTTTGGTTATGGATCGCAATGACGATACAATAATATGTTCAGGCTACTACGAGACCGCCAAGCTTAAAATTCTTACCCACACCTGCCATTTGAACCTCTACGCCCTTCCCATACAGGGTGTTGACATTGTTGTAGGTGTTGAATGGTTACAATCAATTGAACCTTTCATGGCTGATTTCTCTTTTCCATATATACAGTTTCAACATAATGGCGATCTTATCACTCTATGTGGTCTCTCTTCCCTACCCCATCACACCACATTTGCTCAACTATGCCGCGTTATTAATACCAACTCAATCCACTCCTTTCGCGCAATTCAATTTATTCACCACAACAACCCCCAACCCTCATTCCGCTCCACTACTACCACCCATCTCATCATCCTTGGCCAACCTACACCAATCTCCCCATCCCAACTCCTTCACGACCTATACCAACTGCTCATTGAATACTCCACTGTTTTTTCCTTGCCTACTGAACTATTGCCGAACAAATAACAAGACCACCATATTCACCTTCTCCCCAACTCGGCCCCTATCAACGTCAAACCTTACTGCTATTCATAGTGCCAAAAAGAAGCGATGACAACTATAATTTCTGACATGCTCTATCAAGGTATAATACACCCCAGCACAAGTTCCTTCTCCTCCCCAGTACTACTCGTTCAAAAGAAACACGACACATGACGATTTTGTGTCGATTATAGAGCTCTGAATGCCATCACCATTCGTAATCTATTTCCCATCCCAACGGTGGATGAGCTGTTGGATGAATTACATGGTGTTAGGTTCTTTATAGAATTAGACTTATGTTCCGGATATTTTTAGATACGCTTAGCTGTTGAAGACATGTTCTAGACTACCTTCTGAATTGCTGATAGGCACTATGAATTTTTGGTGATGCCTTTCAGCCTCTCCAATACCCTGTCAACCTTCCAGGCAACAATGAATGATTTGTGTTAGTGCTCTTTAATGACATATTGGTATATAGTGCTTCATGGGAGGGCCATCTAACCCACCTAATGCAAGTTCTACATTTATTACAAGTTCATAAATTTTTTGCTAAATTTTCAAAATGCCATTTTGGAGTCTTTACTATGGAGTACCTAGGTCACATAGTTTCATCCAAAGGTGTGCAAGTTGATCCTGCAAAGTTGGAAGTCATTCGTAATTGGCGAGTGCCACACTCACTCACTACTCTCCGTGGTTTTATGGGTTTCACAAGCTATTATTACAGGTTCGTATGCAATTACGCCACGATAGCAAGTCCACTTACTGACCTATTGAAAAACAACTCATTTACATGGTCTGATACAACTTTACATGCCTTTACATCACTGAAACAAGCTTTCTTAGACCTACCTACACTTCAACTATTGAATTTCAACATCCCTTTTGACTTAATAACTGACGCTTCCTCCCTTGCGATTGGTGTTGTTTTTTCCCAAAACCATCTGCCTAAAGGCCTTTTCAGCAAGAAACTTTGCCCCCCCCTCCTCCAATCCTCTTCTGCTTACACCCGTGAAATGTTCACTATTACTGAAGCAGTAAAAAGACGGCGTCAGTACTTGTTAGGGAGAAAATTCCACATTTATTACCAAAGAGCCTCAAAAGCCTTCTAAAACAAACAATCCAAACACTCGATCAACAATGTTGGCTAACTTAACTTTCAGAATTTGACTATGAAATTTTCAACACCTCAGAAAAAGACAATATTGTGGCCGACGCCCTTTCCAGAATTTATTATACCAACGACACAATTTTCACAGCCATTTCCTCTCCTACCTACTAGATTATAGACCAGTTGCAGCACTTTTACACCCAACATTCTCATGGCCAGTCCATACTACGTTCTTACAATACCCAACCATCCATGCAACAGATATACACCCTTAAAAATGACATTCTTTATTTTAAAAACAAAATTCACATACCTGCCGAAACCATTCTGATACCAATCATCCTCTAGGAATATCACTCCTCCCCTCAAGCTGGCCACTCCGACATCCACGCAACAGCAGCTCGTCTTGTAGCTTCCTTCCACTGGAAAAACATGAAACAAGATATCAAACACTTCATAAACACTTGCCACACCTGTCTACAGAACAAATACAGTACCCACAAACCATACGGGTCCCTTCAACCCCTTGCAATCCCACAACAAGTTTGGGAGGATATTTCCATGGATTTCATCACCCATTTACCAGCTTCAAGACGCGAAACAACCATTTGAGTGGTGGTTGACCGTTTAACCAATCTCATAGAATAGTTTATGAGATTGGTGGGAGGGATCTTGGTTGGTGAAGTGGAGAGTGTGCAAGGAATGGACTGAGTCAGTTGTGAGGAGCTTGCATAGTTGGGCAAATGTGGTGGGGTGTGGGAGGGTAGATGGATTGGACAAGGTGATAAGGTCTCCATTGTATTGAAATTGAATACATGGAACAAAGAAGTTAGCTTGGAAGAGCCTAACTGATTGTAGCCATTCCACACCCAAAACAATGTCAGCACCTTCAATAGGGAGGGTATATAGGCTCATAGAGAATGTGTGGGATTGAATGCTAATCGTAACAACCTCATAGTAGCCAGGGCATGTGATTGTATTGCCATTACCGACCATGAATGAAAATAAAGGTATAGCAAGTATTGGCAGAGGCTCAAATTTCATTGAGTTGTGGTTGTATAATGTTGTTATAACTGCTAGAATCGACCAAAATGAAGACAAGTTGCTCTAGAACCCTTCCTTGCAGACGTAGTGTGCAAGGTCCATTGTTGCCTTGGAGGGCCAATACGGATAAATGCACATGGGTGTTCTCATCAGTAGCCAGTTGTGACAGTAATAGAGAGGGCAAAGGATGCAGTAGGTCATCAGTGGGGTGGTGGAGGTAGTTGTTGCTAGTATCAATTTGGTTTTGAGTGGGATGGTCAGAGGGGGGTTTCAAATCCTCAGAGAGGAGTAGGATGACTTGTTTGGGTTTACAACGGTGGCTTGGAGAGCATTTATTGTCACAGTTGTAGCAGAGGCATTTTAAACATTGTTCTTGCATTTTTGTTGGTGTGAGATGTTTTACTAGTAATATAGGTTGTTTAGGGGCGGGTAGGAGTGGTTTGGAGGGTTGTGAAGGTTTGGGAAAAATGAAGGGTTTGGGTCTGGAATCCAGATTTTTAGACTATAACAGCTTGGAAAGGCCTATGGCTTGAGATATTGTGGTGGGGTGTAAGATAGCCATTTCACGTTGGTACTTAGGTTTGAGGCCCGACAAGTAGTAGTCTAAGAGGAGGTCAGGGGTGACGCTGGCCACCTAATTGCACAGTTTTTCGAATTGGGATTGATACTCTTCTACCATTCCTTTTTGGTAAAGTTTGAACAATTGGATTCCGTGGTTCTCCTAGGGGGATTGGTAGGTGTTGGGTGTGACGCTGATGATGCATGGTGAAATAAATGGAGGTGTGTGATTGGAGAGGTTACTTGAGCTATGGAGACTTATGGTTGTGGTGATGGTGGTGGTCGTGGCTGTTCCATTTGGGATTTTAGGGCAAAGACTGTTGCAGCCATGAAGGATTTGCTGGCTTCGATCATAGCTAGCTTGGCGGTGATTTCATCAATGGCTGAAAGCTTTGCTGTTATTTCAGCTGGGGCATCTTCAATACTTGTTGGGGGAGAAGGGTTTGGATTGGTTTTGAGATCCATGGTTGTAGAATGAAAGCACCAATGTTAAGGAAGCAATGACAATTGACAATTTTCTTCCCAGATTTGAGTTTGGGAAATACTCCAAAAAGAGAGATTAAGAGCAAATATTTGTTACCATTTTCATGAAAAAAAACTAAAGAGGGTAAAGTGACCTCTTATATCATGTTCACTCTATAGAAACCCCAAATTAAACCATAAAATACTGACAATTTGAAGTAAAAAATAGCATATTATACTATTCTAACTCTAGGCCCAAAGTAAGCATTTCATACAAACTAGTCTAACCACTTGGGCTTTTTAAGGCCTGTCTTGAGCATGGGCTGTGAGAGATCCGTCAATCGACCCAAGGTCTTGAGAGAGAGAGAGAGAAACAACATTGGATTCTTGTCCTTTTGCAGCAGATGCATCAGTATCTTGGGTTTCTCCAAGAGAGCTGTTCCACATTTTTGCAGCTTTCTAGTCGCCTGTAACAATTACTTCAACAATCAACGCTATGCAAATTGCTGTGGTTGGTTCGTTGGTATTGTTGTTGAACTTGTATGCAGTTCATGCTTTGGGTCGAAGTTCTTTATTAGAAGTTAGAAGTATTTCTCTTTTAGTTAGGGTGGGGCCTGAGATTGTGCGATAGGAAGACAAGTTGATTTTAATCATGGTTCAAAATCTATGAGAAGTCAACTAACTTGTGCAATGGGAATTGTTTGTCTTTTTGGTATAATAGTCCAAATAGGAAGGTTGCCATTATGGTGTCTCCGCCCCCTTTTTCATATGATGCCATTAGCGGGCTTCACTTTGGCACAAGCGTTGAGTTTTATTTGGTGTTCAAACAGTTAACTTTGTTGTGTTATGTCTTATAGCCAATTCTTCTTGGTAGTCCATTGGATTAGATTAAACCTTGGAAAAAAAAATTCTAGGATAAAGGGATTTAGATGTTTAATTTTTTCGAGCTTTATTAATCTTCTGCAATGGACAAGGAAAAATAGATATGAAACTAGACCCTTAACATTCTTTGTCAAATGAACGCATTATTGTTTACAATGTGTTCATATTTGGCCTCCTTTTAAAAAAGCTTTCTTGTCCAGACACAATTTTGGTAAAAATAGATGAATCCAGTTTTGTTTCCATTGATTTTAGAAAAATGATGAACGGCGAATGGAGAAGACGTGAACAGTGAAACAACGGAGAATGGAGTTCGGAGTATGATGAACGACAGATCAACGACAAACGAAGATCACATCACGAGAAGCGGAGAATGGAAAACGGATCGAAGTCGCGCAAACATGGAGACAGAGAAAGAAACTCACAATGGAACACCATGGGTAACACTGAAAAGGAGATGCAGAAAGAAAGACAATGGAAAAGGAGTAGTCACTGAGAGTATAATGTCGAACTAAGGACGATGGTGACAGAGGAGCATCATGTTAGAACGACGTCATGGAAGAATATTCTGCTACAAAAGAATGAAGAAGATGAAGGAAGTGAGGGATGGATTGTGGTCAATCATAGGAAAATAAGAAGCACAAAAGACAAACACCAACGTGAACCAGACAAGGGAGTTACCAGTTACTATAAAAGGAAAGAATATTCAAAATGGTCCAGAGAGGATCAAGATAACAAAGGAAGGGTGTTAAAAACATCAAATGGGGAATGGTGATACATATCATTTCCCTCGAAGTTTAAATACTTCTCGATATGCTACACTAAAGACTCTTAGGAATCCAAGAGGTCACACGACAATGCCACTTTCAAATAGTCTTAAACAGAGAAGCGACTCGGTGGATCAAGAAGAAGTGGAGAAGGCTCTGCTTGAAAACACAACATGGATGACATCTGGGGTGTCCTGAGGCTCGGGATACAACTTATTCATGGAGGTGCTTATAAACGATAGTGGAAGATTCATTAAATTGACTAAAATGGTTAATAGACACTCAGAAAACATCTTTCTTCTAGAGGAACATACTACGGAGGCATGGCGAAACCTTTGGAAGGCGTTGGATACAGTTATCCAGGAAGAGCATGTCCGGTTAAGAAAGGAGACATTAGAGGAGCAAATGAAAAAACCTCGCCAAATGGAGAAGATTGCAATAGCGGACGGGGAAAAGTCGAAACAGAGGAGCATGGAAAAGGGAAAAAGAAGGGAAGTGTAGACTAAGAAGGAACATCGGAGTGGAAGTTCAAAGTCAGGGAGCAGGAAGTGGAAGCAGGAATAATTGGGAAGGAAAGGATTTTTTTATTATAAGAACATTCGACGAGACGTCATGGAAGATTATAGAGAAATTAGTTCAATGACTTTTGAAGAGGGAGATTCACATTCGAAGGCTGGACGTAGCAAGAGGTTTGCTCTACTGTTACGACAAAGCGGAGATTCGAATACTCTGTGCAGAAAAATACCAGACATTACTAGGGGGTTTCTACTTCGACGAATGGTGTGAAGAAATGGCAGATGATGGAGCTAAGGTGGCTTGCCCAAATAGTTGGATGGGAGTAGAAGGAATAGGGCCGAAAAAGTGGAATGTTTACACTTTTGACAAGATTGAAGAAATGTGTGGGGTTCTGCTGGATATTGCAAGAGTCACAAGCTCGTCAGCTTTGATGGAGATGGCCTTTCTGAAAAATGGCAGTACGCCTATCGGCGACAATCAAAGATCAAGATCTTCAGTAGCGAAGATGAGGACGATGATATCGAGGAAGACACTGATGCCAAACAATCGGAAGCAGATCGCACGTCAGGCGGCGATGTTGAGCAAAGAGTTTGGCGCGCCAATGGGAGCAGGGCAACAGATATTGGCATATTGGCAGATAGTAGAGGGGGCCCCATAAGGCTAAGAAGACGAATCCAAGAAAGTGGGTTGGGTCCCTCTAACGGATCGGGAGAACTGGACACGGTCTCTTGACTGGGGGAAAAGCAGTGGATCGAGGGCTCGAAGCCCAGCTTGAAAGACTCATATTAGCCAGCCTAGAGAAGGGAGTCCTTATCAGAGACATAGAGAAAAAGGGATGGGCTTGCAGGTTTGAGTGCGACCCATCCTAAAAGTATATCAAAGAGCTGGAAAGGAGGGGGAAAGGAAAAAGTTAGTTCTGTGGCCCAATGGGCAACTTGAATGGGAGATAGTGGGTTCGATTTGGAAACTAACTCAGAGTACCAAGAAGACTACGATCGGGGCGAGTCGGAGAGGGTCCTTGAGACTCAAAACCAGGACGTTGATCTCACTGGAGTTGACAAGGGCCCGGGAAGCGAATTGAGCACCAGGAGGATGATGATCAACCCCAGGTACGCAATCCTAATCTTGCTCCAAAGGTCTCTAATTACTCTAGTGAATCAGAGGAATCTCAAGGAAGTAGCAGACCTCCTTCACCAAAGTATAGCCATCGTTGACAACTTCACGAGAAGCAGAGGAAACCAGCCAATGCGAGAGATATATCAGAAGGTGAACAACAGATGATGAACAGATATGACAATGGCGAGCATGAAACGAACATTCAATAGACTGAATATGAAAGGGTCACAGATTTTCTTCTCTCGATCAATGCTCAACTGGTCGTTTTTTTGGGATGTCTTAGTTATTATGATGATATTAAGTTGGAATATCCGTGGTTGTGGCCTTGAGGCTAAAAGAAGATTAATCAGGAAAACAGTGTCAGCAGCTAAAGTAGATTTGATAACTTTGCAAGAACTAAAAAAGTTGTCATCGACCAAGACATGATTGCGTATCTCTGGAAGAGGTGCTTTGTGGATTGGGCTATGATACTGGTAGAAGGTACGACAGGAGAAATTTTGATCACGTGGGATGTGCGTAATATGAAGGTGTTGGAACGAAGGGAAGGGATGCACTCCTTGTCCATTAAAATCAAAGGAGGAGATGAGGAGATATGGTGGTTCACAACTGTCTACAACCCGTGTGATAGGAAAGGTAGGTAGGATTGTTTGACTGAACTTGCTGCTTTTTCGACCAATATACAGGGTCCTTGGTGTGTGGGAGGTGATTTCAACATGGTTTGTTCTATGGGGGAGAAGAGAAACAGTTAGCAAATCATGGGATCCATGCGGATGTTTGATGAATGGATCCAAGGTATGCAACTATTTGAACTAGACCTGAAGAATCTAATCTATACTTGGAGTAGTGGAAGAGCCAATCCAGTTATGTCCAAACTAGACAGATTCTTATGTAATGAAGCTTGTGAGAAATTCAATCAGTAGTGCATTTGGGGTCTTTAGCGGATAACTTCAGACCATTGGCCAATCATGTTGGATTTCGAGCAGATTAAGTGGGGTCCTTCCCCTTAGGGGTGTTCGTGGGTTGGGTTGGGTCGGGTTTAGGGTAAACCTGCAACCCAACCCAAACAGTTTGGGTTGGAAAAGTTCAAACTCAACCCAAACCAATCTATGGTTAAACCCAATCCAACCCAAACAGTTCGGGTTTGGTTTGGGTTGGGTCGGTTTATTGGGTTAGCTCTAATTCAATATTTTTTTATTATATTTTAATGTTTTCGTTACAAAAGAACTATTAAATGAAAATTTTTCTGTATATTTATTTTTAATTATAAGATATAGTCAACTCATTATACATACAAAAATAATATTATTTTTGAAATCTTCTTATTACTTTGATTTACATAAATTTA
>JAJIYU010020391.1:0-10429 GCA_030144865.1 Tinospora cordifolia | reverse complement strand
TTATCCCTACATTATACCACATTTCGCTAGTGGTTATATATACAATTATTCACGCATTATTCGATTGTTATCGCTAGATTTTTATACGGGCATTATTCGATCTTTATTCCTACATTATACAACATTTCACGAGTTATTTATACCATTATTTACCCATTATTCGATTGTTATCGCTAGAATTTTATATACATTTTATTCAATATTTATTCCTATATTATACCACATTTCACGTGTTATATATACCATATATATCATTTACGCAATTTTCGATAGATATCCCTACACTTTTATACGTGCATTATTCTAGCATTATACCTACATTATACCACTATTCACGGGTTATAACATTATTTACGCATTATTTTATCGTTATCCGTACCACTTTATATGCACATTATTCGATAATTTTGCCTACATTATACCACCATTTACGGGTTATACCATTATTCACACATTATTCTATCGTTATTCCTACCACTTTATACGCACATTATCCAATCATTATGCCTACATTATACCACCATTCACGGGTTATACCATTATTCACGCATTATATTATAATGTAATCCATTTACAATAGTCGAATAAATGTTGTTATAAACGGCTATAGACAGCGTTCACGAATGAGTGTTGTAATAACTTACGTTCTTTTAATAACAATCTACTAACGAACGTTATAGAACGTGTTATTTGACAACGAGCAACTACGATTGTTGTAATAACATTGAACAACGTTCGTCTGCTCGTTGTAATGGCCTTTTCAACAACATTCCCATAATGAACATTGTTGTACACCTTTTACCAAAGAGATTTGACAATAGACATTTTGTGAACGTTGTTGTATGCTTTCTTTTACAACGATCATTGATGCTCGTTGTCGAATTGACGTTGTTATATCATCAATTTCTTGTAGTAGTAGCAATACTTATTGCGAGGTGGCAACTTTGGATGCACATTTGGACAATCACATGAAATTTCATGGCCAACCAAGAGCTTGAGGTTGTAGTATTGATTGCTACATTTCACCACGTGTCGACAATGATCAAAGTATGGGTCACGTGTCACCTAAAAAACATACCAAAGTTGCCTATAAATAAGGGTCCTCACACCTTTAATTCTAGTCTTAAACCATTAAGACTCTCTCTTGAGTTATCTAACACCTATTAGTCAAGTTCCTAATACCCTCTCCCGAAGCGCACTGAAAAATAACTAATGCAGTAGCGATCTATTTTTCACGTGCAACCTCCTATCAAGACCAACTACCTCTCATCCATTGGTCCATACTGGATTATAACTCAATTATCCAACTATTAAACCTCTCTCCCGAGTTAGCAAAGTAATCTAAATATCTTCCTATCTATGGTTACTAAATAGAAAGAATTAAGATCACAAGAAATAAAACAGAACATCAACATAGATTGATGAAAAACTTGAGTTGAATGCTCTTGCCTGTCACACAGGAATTAAGTTCAGAATCAAGGGTTGACACACTTGACATTACATCCTCAAATAGAGAATGTAGGTTGACATAATGTAAACAATATAGAAACAAGGAATATAAACAATAAAACTCATACTAGAAAACAACTTGGATATCTTCCTTTTGCTCCTTGCTCCAGCCCTTAGCTATATCTTCTCCTTGATCTCAAGAACTTCAGAAAATGATGAAATGTATGTACACTGGAGGTTGAAGACGTAGGTGATTGATTTCTAAATGCTTAGAGCTCTTCCCTTTTATAGCTATGGCTCAAAACTTCTCAAATCCTTTTTTCTGTTACATTACCATGATAATTCGAGTGCGACACAGATCCACAACTTTGGGAACATGTCAAATCATGTTTTATTCTTCATTACCATAGTAGTTGACCGCGGTAATAGCTAGTTAGCATGGTAATGGACTGTGATAATGCCTTTTCGTCCACTTTTTAGTCCCTTGGTGATCATGGTATATTACTGCGATAATATACATTACTACGGTAGTGATTTTTGGGTGATTTTTTGGGCTTGTCTTCAAATTTTTGCATTAGTTACTACAGTGTCGATTTTCCCTATCTTGGTAATAAGTTAAATTGCATAATTTTGAGTTATTTCTCATTAGCAATCCTTTGTGTACTTGTAATTACTTGTCCTAGACTTGCATAAACACTTAAAACCCTTTCTTCGGCATTAACTCACAAATATAATTGTGTGAAATCACAATAAAACTCTCTTAATTATGCAAATGATATGCAAATGTGTCTATTGATGCTTAAATGCAAATATGTCTTGATTCTTACTCAAACCATGCAAAACACATGCAGAATGCATGGACATAGTTAGTACGCAGTGCTACTAACAAATTCCTCCAAACTTGAACTGTTGTTCGTCCTTGAACAATTACTCAACTACTTAAGCTCAAACACATACCATATAAAATCAAATGTGCATTTACTCATTATTGTGACCTCTATTTTCCACTCCTCTAGCTTTTTGTTTCATTGAAAAGTTCTTAAGGCTATTCAGGTTGTCTAGAATTTCAGTCATCTATTTTTCCTCAGCTTCACCCTATTGTATGTTGGTATTTCGATCCTCCTAGACTATGTATGTGATTTGTAGTCATCACTCCACTCATAGAAATTCTTTTCTAATACCTGAGTACACAAACTCTCTCAATGTCCTCTTCTATCCATCCTTTGCTCAAGTCAAACTAGAGTTAGGATCAGACGTCTTTCTTTTAGGTTGTAATGTGGCTTGGTTCTAGGAATAAGTGTGACAAGATTTAAATTCTAACCCAAATGCACACTCATAACGATAATAACAACGTTCGTTGTTTGATCATCTATATTCATAATCCCCTTCTGTACACTCCTTTGTTTTTCTCCTTGTTCATACCCTCAACCTTGCTTTCATGACTCCCCCAAACTTATGATTTCTCATGCATTTCAATTTGAGTCTCATACACGCACTCATAAACAAATTCATAATTTATTGCATAAAGATATATCTACTTTTTTTTAAACATAGAAATATGCATATTGATGCCAGAATTCCTTCCTTCATTACAACAAACATTATCATCACTATGAGTACACACAAATAGGTTCAATTGATATATACATGAGATGTATTGTGTGTTTAATATTTGGGTTTATTTCAACAAAATAGGCTTAAAGGCTCAAAATTGGTTGAAAAGAGATTCTTTATGTGCTGGGATCAGTCTTTTGGCTCAAACGCAAACAAAAATGGCCCACATCCTTTCCCTCCTAGAGTTATTCCTAAGCAATGTTCAAAATAGAATCGAACATTTTAAGAGTTTGTGGAAAATTCTTTCCACTTGTGTTGTGATTTCAACTCCTCACTTTACTCAGTTTTTGAGTTCTTAGTTCACCTAAGACTAAAGAGTTCAGTCAAAGTTAAATTTTAGATAAACGAAGCACATAGACTGTTTGAAACTACCTTAAGCTCTTTATCTCATCACACTAGAACAATTTTCAATTTCATAGGCCACTAAGTGAACTTTTCAAAGATATGGCATGGATTCGGCTTAAGTGACATCTATATGCTTATGTCCTAATGCCTAAACAGAGTTTCAATGATAAAGAATTTGTGATATGCCAATAAATATGCAGTTTAGGATCATTGGAGTACAAAAATTAAAATAAATTGACCTGAATTGAAGAAGATATTTTTAATGCATACCCCCAAACTTAAACTATGCCTTTTCCTCAAAAACACAATTCCAACCTGTTGTTCTCACGTAGGGAGGTGTCAAAAATCATTCACAACCATCCTTTTGTGTATTTGCTTGTAAAAGATGTATAGAAGAAACATATAGCAAGAATAGTCAATATCATCTCAACATCGTCCCATAACATGTAATAGTAGAATCATCCAAGTGAGAATTTCTAAAAAGGTTTAGAAGTTTAGTAACAAAAAAGTCATCCCAAAAGTAAACATAAATAGATCACTAGTCTGTGTCATCTCCAAAGAAATCTGCTTCTGAGAAATGATCAAATCTCGTTGCTGGACTAGGAGCATCATCATCTCCATCCTCATTGTGGTCATCCTCGTTGTGTCTAGCAGGTGGCGCTAGCATGCTATAGCAAGTGCCATCATAATATGATAAAGCAAGGTGGAAGAGGTTCCTACTGGAGAAGCTTTGGATGGGTGATGTACATCATGCGGTGAAGATTAGCTAATCCATGAAAATTAGCATGAGCTTCTGACATGGATGTAACAGGTATAGACGTGGCGACTAGTGTGGGTTGAGCAGATGTAGATGATGTAGGCTCTATCGTCTTGCTCTTCTTCACAGGAGTGGATGTGAGCATCTTCACTGAAATATGATCCTTCATCTTGAGAGTTGGGTCACTACTAAGCCAAGTGACACTTGCTCTCCTACATAACTCAGTAATAAGTGTGGGATGAGGAAGATCGGCATTGGTCTTGTCTATGGTTGTCCTAATAGAGCTGAAAATGATGGCACCAACGTTGATGGAGATGCCCTTCATGATGCAGTAGACTAAGGTAGCTCTCTCCATCACAACCCTATTAATCGCAAGGGATGGTAAAAGATTAACACAAATAAGATATAACCATATCTTAGCTATGGTGATAAATGAACTCTTGGCCAAGCTCACTGGCCGATCATTAGTGCACTGCCAAGAAGCACCATCAATACAAAGAGTCTACAGCATGTTAGCATGATCTACCATATTCTCTAGGTACTGTGGATACTCATTTGGAGTGTTTGGAGGTACACCATATATGACATTAATCGATGCCGCATCAAACAAGACCCAGGTGCCCTATACCCAAGCCCTGGTGTTGTCCCTCTTGTGTGCATTCGCATTGAACTCCTACACAATAGATATTGCTAGCACTGCTAGGCCTCATGTCAACTGCTCCCAATGGCGAATGGCTATAGTAGCCTCAATGCCTAGATGTCTTTCCTCTTCATCAATCATTATCCTTCTCTCATGGATAATATGTCTATAGTTCTGAATGTGAGTGAACCTAGACTTTGCCTTAGCGGTATGAAACTTATCCTGATCTGCTGTAGCAGCTGGATGCGTAGAGCAGCGTGGTCTAGATGCTAAGTTCTTGGTTCTTGGAGCCCTACAATTAAGTTTTAGTAGACAACATGCATCTCATCATAGGGAATGGGCACCAACACGTTTAAAATGCTTAATTCATGAGAATAATAGCATCCAAACAACTTAATCTATGCAAATGAAATGAATTCAATCAATTGACATTCTCCATGCATAGAATGAACTCATAAGGGCAAATTCAAAATCAACATTTGATTTACAAAAATCTAAAATTCCATAGAACAATGATATCCACAATATGTCCAATTGTGCATGAGAGAATAAATAAAACAATGCAGCATATTCAATGCAAAGAGATGATTTCCAACAGTATTATGGGCATAAGAATGATAGGATGCAATTAAAATAAATGAAACTCACTATCATTAAGTCAAAAAATGCGACATTCAACACAATAAAGTAGAGAATAATTCAAACAAACACTCCCAAAGCAAGATTACTCATTTCAAATTTGAAAGACACAAATACCATCGAAATAAGCATTCGAACTCAATAAAACATCCAAGTACTTATATAGAATGAATAAAATCAAACAAAACAAGTAAATAAACTCACATTGAAATGATTTTGAAGACAAGATCAAGAAATTAGAAAGGAGTTTGAAGCTTCAAACGGAAATCACAAGCATGAAATGAGTGAAAATAGTCAGTTTTGCTCTTAAATTTACAACATTACTATGGTAATTAATGGAATCACTATGATAATTCGTTTTTTTGCCAAAAATGAAGATGGCCATTTGTGCCATGTGAAATTTTGGTGTTCAAGTTACCGCTATGACCGATGATCCATTTCTTTATGCATTTTGGTTACTATGGTTTGTGATTGTGGTAATAGTTTTCTCTTTTTTCTTTTTTTTTTTTTTTTGAATGGAAATACTTAACACTCTCATAGGGAATTAAAATGCAAATCATGTTACAAATAGAAGGAAATAAATAGAAAAATTAAAGTTCAGTGGATTGCCTCCCACCAAGCGTTGTGTTTAATGTCATTAGGTCGACATGGATACTTGTCAACCAAAGCCCAATTTGTCGATCCTTGCGAACACTTTGGCTTTGCACAATTCCTTCTTCATTATGTTCAGTGGTTGCTTATTTTTTAAGAATGGGTGGTATAACTGCTTTAATGGAATTCTTTATTCTTGAAACTTATCAATTGACTCATGTAATACCCCACAAATCTATAAAACCTCTATGTCACTAGTAAACCATCAAAATGAAAATAAATTATTAAATAAATAAGAAAAATAACAAGATACTCGAAAACCATGTAGAATAAGTTTCAATAAACTTAAAATAAGTACGAAAATGATATAAATTTGAAAAACACGAGAAATGGCGAAGAAAAAACACAAAAAGCCAAAATTTCATTGGTTACCATTGTAAATGAAAGTAATGACCACGATAATCGTGGACAAACCTAGAAAAACATAAATCACCCTGGTTACTACAGTAATTCTATAGTGACTGCGGTAATCAAGGGAAAAACCCTAGAAGACGGACAGAAACACATTGCCCTAGTTACCATGGTAATTATATAGTGATCTTGGTAATCACAAGAGAAAAACCCAGAAATGAGCGACTACACCGGCTTGGTTACCGCAGTTAGCGATGCGGTAATCGTACAGTAACCAGGGTAATTCATCGATTTCTATAAAAACAAAATGTTGTGCAAAAACCCTTGATCTGGATTTTCATGTGCCATGAACCACAATTTTCTCTCTAAAACTCTCACTAAGCTTTCTAATCCTATTTTTTAAGTTTTCTTTTGAGTTGTAAGGGTGGTTGGAGCTCCTCCAAGCCATTCTCTACCATTCTCAAGCTTAAATTCACCGAGAGCAACATCACAAGGGCGGATCTGAGTTGAGGCATGGTTGGAAACATCTTGTGCTAAGGTAAATCACAAAACCCTAATTGGGATCTTGCTTTCTTGGTGTTTTAAATCATTTCTCTCATGTGTAAATCATTTTTCTTGAGTTGATATGTGTTTTAAGACAAATGTCCGTATGTTGAGATGGTAAACACATGTTGCCAATTCTGGCAACCTCAGCAATGCGAAGCATTGCTGCAGTAACTCATTGTGTACTTGGTCTTTTCCCTTATTTTTGTTTCGATTTTGAGTACACTAGGGAACACATATGTAAAGGGCATAAATTTAGGATTTTGATCGTGCTTTGAATGCCTTATACTTATATTAAATTATTATCAAAAATCTTAGGGATTAAAGGTCTAAACTAGTGCAGCGAGGAGTGACGACAAAGGGGAAGAAGATGCACAAAGGTGGGTGTGATTTTCGTACTCCCTAGCCTTATTTAAACTTTGAATGAAAAGCATGATGTATGTTTATTTCTAATGAGCACTTAGAAGCCTGCTAGGGAAATTTTGATTTGATCTTGGTTTGAATGACTTGATGTGTGTTCATGATGTATGGTTTTTTATGCTATAACATGCATAAATAGAGGTTCATGTGTTGGTCTCCATGAATGATCAAATGTATCTAATTAGCTTTCTTTGAAGTGTACACATGATGACTGTGTATGAATTAGAATGGAATGTGCAATTAAAGAAGATTAAATTAAGATTTAATAATTTCATGTATCGGGGCAATGACCTGCCTTTGGGTGTCATCGTGGGTGTCCCTACCTGAGCTAACTATGACAGTCAATTGTGTCTTTTGACGGAGAGTCACTGTGGACTTTCATCGTGGTCTCGAAAGGTAATCGGCCCTCAGACGTTACCCCTAAATTCACTCCCAAATCATACAGGGGATATAGAAAGCAAGGCTCTTTCGGTCTTGCATACAACAAAATAACCAATGTAGTGCTTGAAACATTCTAATGTAATGAAAGTGTTTGCATGTTTTTGTACTATGGTTTGTATAATGCTAGTGATGTATAGGGATGATCCACTAGACTCTTGAACTTATCCCATTATTTCATTATAGGTGATCATTGACACTATAGGAGTAGACCAGCCACAAGAGGCCTTCTTTTTGGTCGACGCCTCACTAGGAGGTTGTCACAGTTTTGAGTTTCTTTTTGGTTTAATGTTTTATTATCATTTTGTTGTAAATAATTGGAACTAAGCATGAACCCCCTCTTTTTAATTTGTTTCACATGTAAATTAAATGTTTTGGAACTTAAGCCTGTTGGGCCATGTTTATATCTTCATATTATGCATTAGAAATGATTTAGGAAATTTTTATTCCGCTGCAAAGTATTTTTTTCTTATTAATTATGCTTTCACTTTGAATTTGAAAGTATTTAGAATCGTTGCGTATAATTTCTTGATAAATCTCATTTTTCTGACAAAACTTGCATTTGAAAAATATTGTGTATTTTAAGTTGATTTCACAACTTATTTCAAAGAAAATTTTTGAAGCATGAAATAGACAGAATGAGACACAAGAAAACGAACCGCATGTGGCCTTCAACTTTCGGCAAATGACCCAAGCCCGACATCTCCGGCCGAATGGCTGCGCCATCTCCGCGCGTAGCCCTGATGACTCGTCTCACGCATAGGGAGAGGGAAAATTGGGAGCTAGCGTGTCACAACTCATCAGTTATAAGGCTAGGTTTCAAATATATTGTAACGCTTTCAAGGTATCTCCTTTAGTTTTTGTGACTGTAGCAGCTTCAGACTTCAATTCTTCAACCATTGACTGAGTCTCTACTTGCATTACAGTGATTTGTTTGTATTCATGTTCCTCAAATTTTGGCTTCACAAATTGATATATTAAAGATAACTTGGTCTTCGTTAACTCACAGGGTGAGTTCTCCCTTTGACACATCTATAAGGGTTTGTCCAGTGGCTAGGAATGGTCTCTTCAAGATCAATGAGACTTCATTATTTTCCTCTATATCCAGCACAACAAAATCAATAGGGAATAAATTTATCTACTTTGGATAGGTGAGTGAATGATCTAGTACTAATTGAAGAGTTTTTGTCATAGATTTGATTTATAATAGTCCCAACCTTCAAAATATCGAAGATGGCATCAAATGTATGCCCCTAAGTCGCATAGAGCTTTCTCAACTGTTATCTTGCCTATAGTGCAAGGAATGGTAAAACTTCCCGAATCTTTTAGCTTTTGAGGCAACTTCATCTATATTATTGCATTACACTCCTCTGTTAGCCTCACGGTTTCATGCTTATCCAACTTGTGCTTCTTAGACATGACTTCTTTTATGAATCTAATGTAATTGGATATTTTTTGCAGTGCTTTAGCAAATGAAATGTTGATATGAATCTTTTTAAACATGTCCATATGTAACAACCCGTAATTTTTAAGACATATAAATTAATTTAAATAAAGATAAATGTGTATAAATACATGTAGTTGTACGGACTACTCATGTACATACGTGTTAATTATATACATGTAGTACTAATATAAGTTACGCGTATAAATTAGTTAAACTGTATTATGTATAAAATGTAATTTATATAGAGGTTTAGAAAAAGAAATAAATAAATTTTTAAAAATACTAAATAAATATAAAAATGTTCGAAAACAAGATTTAAATGTTTATTATAATATTTATTAAAGAAATAAAATAAATCACGTTTGTTGAAGTTGGAAAAAAATCGGAAAACAAAAAGGATACTTATGGGGGCCTTTTTGAACTGATTTCAGAAAAATAGAATGAATTGGGGAAAAAATATTAAAAATAAATAAAATATAAATATATATATGATCTGGGGTAAAAGTGAAAATAGTTTCTATAAGGTAGATATTTATGGAATTAATTTATATAAAGTAGGTATTTATGGAATTAAAAAAAAGGTAAAATTCAGAATAAGTTTTATAAGGTTAGCGCACAAGGAATTAGTTTCTAAACTGGGGTAAACTTGGGATTATTTTCATTTTTATATAACAATCACAGCTTGTTTTGTTTAAAGCATGATTTTTATTTTATTTTGTTTTCATTCTTCGATTCCAGAACGCAGAGACAGAAAACGAAAGAGAAACGGAAAACACGAAAACTTCGATTTTTTGCCGGATTCGTCGCGCGGGTAAGCTATTTCTTCAAATTCTAGTTACAAAAATGCTAAATAAGCCGAGTACTACAATCCTATCGGTGTAATTTTTAGTAAAATCGGTGTTTTATACCGTACCCAAAAATTGGGTATTTTCCCACCGTGAGTAAAACTCAGTAAAAGTCATACCAAAACACTCCTGGTGATGAGTAGATCCCAGATATGTGATTGGATTGTGTTAGTTTGCCTTGTAGATTCTAAAATAAATACCCAAAGTTTTATAACCTCTTGATAGGCTTTTGATAGTGTTAAATCCCAATGAAAGCTTGATTTGAAGCTATAGAAATGCAGAGAACGAAA
>JAJIYU010020390.1:0-10432 GCA_030144865.1 Tinospora cordifolia | reverse complement strand
CATACATACATACATACATACATACATACATACATACATACATACATATATATATATATAATAAAATCTTTCATAGGTTGTTTTGAGTTTGAAACCTATACCTTTCAGAACTTAAAGCTGCAATTTACAAGCAAAAGAAAAAAAAATGTACATCTTCTCTCAATCATTCTAAGTACATTATCCTTTGATTTATGTACCTATAAACTCTATTAAATATCATAATTATGCCCATTTATACATATGAGGAATAGATCATGAAAGAATTTTTAAATACACATTAAAAATGCATTCTTTTCAACAATAGGCCACAAAAATTTCCTTCATAGGTCTCTACTTAATTTTGGTTTTCTTGTCTTCATTTTTCAATAGGTTTTTTTAAAAGATGTGATTTCCAATTAGAATTTAGGATATCAACCCCCTTGACTAATTTGATTTAAGTAGGATGGATATGCTAATTAATTTTTTGAATATGTGTTCTTGATACTGCAGCTTTTGATGAATGAATAAGTAATTCAATAAGGAGAAGGGGTTTAGTTCTCAGTAAGTGTTCTTTTTGTCTTGGTAACTGGAATTGCTGCCACCCATGGATGGTGATCGATGATGCTTCACCAATCTGCAATTAAAGACATATAATCTGCTTCAGATTGCACACACATAGCTACAATTGCAGCCACTTGAACAATTTCCTTCACTAAGTACTGACCCTCCAAAGCCAGATCAATAATCTAGACAACTTTCTTTCTATCCGTGAGCCAAGGTAAGGCCTTCTCATGCGTGCCCCAAGTGTCAAAAGAAAAAGGAAAGGATTGTAAGTATTTGTTTTTAAGATAAGGGTTATGATCTTTACATGGGCCTACATCTTCAAATAGATTGATTAATTAGTACCAATAAAAAATAAGAAATTAAGTTGTCTCCAAAACAAGCAGCGTCATGTAAGAAATTAATTTCAAATAGGTCTATGTTCTTGTCCTTCCCCAAGATCCCACATGGGTAGGAATGTCATAAACTTAGTTGTCGTTTCTTTCTTTTTGCTGAAAGGTTTGGTTTAAAAAATGTAGTGTAGCAGGGTTTTTTTTTTTGGTTTTCTTTTCAAAGGAAAGAGCATTGTGTAAAATAAAGAAAGAGAAAATGAAAACTTTACAACCTATGATACTTTAGTGCAGCAAGATTCAGCCATGTATAATGGTATTTTGTTACACTCTTTTTTATTAACATAACCTGTTTAGCATGTGAGCAATATCTTAAACTCTTCTTATATTTTAATTTTCAGATATTTAGGATATGACCTCAAATATCTATCTAGGTTTATTTAGGTTGTTTTGTTTACCCTTTCCATTGCTATTGAATAGAAAAAAGTGTAGAAACTATTACATATCAAATTCTTCATCTTTGGATTGTTATAGCTTCATCATTGTGAAGGGAATTTAGGTTAAGTTAATAGTCCAACGTGTTATAATGTGTGCACCATCACTTCTCACTCAATGTTTTTTTGGTTTGTTGCCTCAAGACTGGGGTACTAGCATTGGCATTGCTACTATTTTGGAAAGGGATTTACATCTTCCCTACCTAGCTATTGAGATTGCCCCTTCAAAGGTTGCTCAATGCTTTCGCAAATGGTCATTTTTTGTGAATTTTTCTTTGTCAACATCTTCAAGGTATCTCCCATCAAATTTATTAGATTATTGAAAAAATAGAACATAAATTTCATTTACATGCACACCTGAATGATTGTTACGATGCATAACATATTTAGATATCAATGTTGTTAACTAAATTGTCAAATGTCTTAGATCTTATAGCATTGTCATCTTCTATTCTGGTATTTTGTTTTGTTTGAATTCAGAATATATATAGAACAATGGCTAAATCACTTAAATTTGCTTTTCTTGGTGGGTATAATACAGGGAAAAGTTAGTGTATTTGATATCATTGTTTTCACTAGTTCATCTACAGGTTATGTTCAGAAAATTACAGCTCATAATGACATCGATGTAATGGAGGATCTAGATAATGGAAAGTCACCTTGACTCAAAATCTCTCATTATTTCTTTTTTCCCTCTCCTCAGAAAAAATGTTATACACCTTTAATCCAACATTTAATCCAATAAATCTCACCTTCCTATCTTGCTCATACCATTTATGCTTTCTTGTCCCCTTCCCATTTTTACCAAAATTTTTATATCGTCTCTAGCTCAGAATGGGTGACAACAAGAAGTCAAAGTGGTTGTTAGCTCAAAGTTGATGGTTGCTAAGGGTCTAAGTGTTGCTAATGTTATTTGCCAATCCCTACTATGTTTTCGATAGCTAATTAAACTCTCACTTTTTTAATAAGAAAATAAAGTATCTGAACTTTCATTTTGGAGCTTTTGATTTGTTTAGTGTATCTAAAATCTATTGTGTTGGTTGATGTCTATTGACGCCTTCCAAGTGTTACTTCTATTTTTGTTACCAAGATTCATGTTGGCAAATAATAGTGATGCTAACATGCCTTGTTTTCTTCTAGTTTTTTATGAAGAGCTAGGTCTCAGCGTGCCACGATGAGATGTTAATGCTCATTTTCCATTAAAGACTAGATGAAGTGAATATCTCTCTAATGGAAGGCCCACATTCTTAACAATTCTGTAAAATGGGAGCTAATATTATTACTTGTGGAATTTTGAATTTGCTCATTTCTGTCTTTTCATTTAATCCCTATTTACTTTTCCAATTCTCCCATTTCTTTCTATAGACTTTGTTGAATCCAACAATTTCATGGATACTTCCATAGAACCTTTCAATTGAAAAATGTAGTTTAATGGAAAGATTCTATCTTTGTTAGCCTTAATTTGATTTTTGGTATCATATGTGACACCCCCATGTTGTGCAGTCCCTATTAAAATTGCTATTTGGTATTATTTGTATGTGTGTTCATTTTGATATCTGATATGAATTAGATTATCATATTTTTTTTCATTTATTTTGATTCTAAAAGCAAAAGGAAGAAGCAAAAATAAGTAGAAATTTGAAGCTAAACAAGATGACAACATTCAAGAAAGCTGTCAATCCTATAACTCTATTGATTTACATTTCAATCAAATTTCAGGGTGCTGGTACTGTCCATTTTCAAGACCTTAGTGCAAAAAAAAATAAGATGCAAAAATAACTTGAAAAAGCTTTATGCACTTATAAAGAAGGTTAGTTGCTTAATTCTATGTGCAATTTTTGGATCAAGGTATTCAATATCTTGTGGAAATTCTTCAAAACATGAAGATATGCTATGTGAATTATGACTAAAGCCCTTCAAAGGGTCACTTTCTCTTTATGGGAAAGTGTTTTAAATCTAATTTTATTTACTGATTTAGTCATTTCATGTCGTTGGTTTGCATTGATGTTCTCAATGTTTGAGACCCCCTTATGGAGTAGTGTACTTGGCGACAAAGAAGAATCATCACATTGGCTATGGAGGGAAGAATCTGAGAAGTATGGTTGATGAGGAATGGATTTTTGGTGCTCATATGATCATGGAAACAACTGAGAGAGAGATGTGGAAGTTCTTTCTGAAGTGAGATAGAACTTATAAGTTACAATCAGATCAAGGTAAGGCAAAGTTAGTAACACTCGAGCTTTAGAAATTCTTTTCAGGATTTGTAGAATATAAGATTGCTTTATTTTATTAATTTTCTTTGAAGGAGTTACAATATCAGCAATAATAAACCCACAAACTTATTAGTGTTGTCAAGCTCAATATTTGGATCCAATATATTTTATTTTATAGATTTAATTGCATCGTGAAGAATATTTGTTATTCAATATTTATCTAATTTGTATATTTTAAAATGTCACAAAATAATAATTAATTTGACAATTTTTTTTATGGTGGCTCGTTCTTATATTTTTTGTAGTAGCTTTGACATGTCACAAATAATTGTGACAGTGTAAGAGTTGTCACAAATAATTTTTTTTTGGTAAGATAAAAGCTGTAACAAATACTTTTTGTGGCGGGATAGGTTGTCACCCAAGTATTTGTGACAACTCTTCTCATGGCACATTCTAAGTTGTCACGTAATTACCGCAAAAACTTTTATATGGCAGCAAATAAGCTTTTGTGGCAGTTTTATAGTTGCCACAAAAAATGTATTTTCTTGTAGTGCATCTTACTTATGCAAGCTTTGGGAGTCTTGTACGATGTAATACTCTGAAAAAAGTTAGAAATGAATTTAGTAAATAAAAAATATTGAATATAATAATAAAATAATGATGATGATGATGATGATGATGATGATGATGATGATGATAAGAAGAGAGAGAGAGAGAGAGAGGTTTGATTGAAATACAAAGAAAAAGAACAACTAACACCTCTAAAGGATTTTGAAAGAAGAAAGTTTTTACCTTAATTTTGTTTTAATTTTTGTCATTATTAATTAATATTTATTATGTCATTTACTTGTTTATTTAAAAAAATTATTTAAAATAAATAAAGGTGGTTTAACCAAGTAGTATCAGAGCTTAGGTTGTAGGTCTTGGATTAGAGAAAAAAATTTCTTAGATTAGTGATGACTCATTAGGGCAACGGATTTGAGTACAATAAAAAGAGAAATAAAAATATCAAAAAAAAAGTGGGGCTCAATTCACCCCAATAGTGCCTCTCTTCACCCTATATTTTCATTCTAAATTTACCCTTGTATAAAATGACTAAACTACCATTCGTAACACATCTCACTTATCACCAAATACCCTCATTCACCCCACCTTACGCCACTAGTCTGGTCCCACCATCCCTTTGTCATCTTTTGCGAGCTAGAGCAACCATATCAGATGACCATTCTGATGATATTTTGTCCAGTTTTCTGCAAGCTTTGCATTCTAAATGAGCTTTTAAGTTTGTAATGGTGAAAAAACAAACCAATATGATGGCATTTTCATTCATTTTTTTTGTTGATATTAGGTCACTCATTTGAATTGAGATTTAGCTAATTTTTGAAAGAAATAACACAAGAAATAGATTCTACAAGCACTATAGTGCAATGAAGTATTTTTTATGTCATTTTGATTAAGGAAAAAATCATGTTTTTGAGGGTAAATTTCGACCTCTGTCTTAGCCCTGTGTTGCTGAGACTCTAAGCTTTGGTCTCAGTTACTACTGGCCAAGACTCATATAGTGGGTCTCAACTAGTGGTGATCGAGATTTACAACATGAGTTTTGTGTACTTTTTGTATTCAATTCATTTTTTCATTCCCTTGACTTATTAATACTTATTTTGATAATTTTAGGTCAAAGAATGCTTTGACATTATTGTTGATTATATTGAGCAATTTACATCGGCCAGACCATTTACTACAAGGGAGGAAATGATTTCATAGGCACCAAATAAGTAAAAGATGAATGGGTTCATTGTGACTATTAAGAACTTAGATGCCGAAGGAAATGGCACATGAGTAAGAGTAAATCTTACTTGTGAAAGGTATAGGTCGTACAAGAAAGAAACAAAAAGGCCACGTGTTGACCGTGACAAGAAGTAAAGGGAAGATTCGAGATAGGGAATAAGAAGTGTGGTTATCCCTTTTTGTTGAATGAAAAGGACCCGAGTGATTAAATATGGATTTTAATAGTAGCATGTGGTATCCATAATCACCCATTAGCAAAATACCTTGATGGCCACTCATATGCGAGTAGGTTGAACAACGATGAGATATATGTGATGCTGTAAAGGACGAAGGGCAACACACAACCAAGAGAGATATTAATGACATTAAAGGAAAGAAATTCAATGAATTCGTCTACCTTGAGGACTATCTATACTGCAAGAAAAAAGCAAAGGTTAATAGAAGCTGGAGGTAGGATACAAATGTAACGATTGTTACACTTGTTGGATGAAACACAATGCACTAAGTAACGTAGGTGTAAAAGTGAAAGTAATGTTGTGAAAGACATATTTTGGGCTCATCCTTGTTCAATTAAGTTGCTGAAAACTTTTTCTTAAGTGGTGCTAATTGATTGTATCTATAAGACAAATAAGTACAAATATCTAGTTGTACAGATTGTTGGGGTGACATTTACAGAGATGACATTTGTAGTTGCATTTGGGTATATGTCAACTGAAAAAGAGGAAAATTTCACTCGGTGTCTAGAGAGATTAAAAGAGTTGATTAATGGATTTCTTGGGCCCAATGTGATTATTACCAACAGAGATTTGACCCTTATGAATGTAGTTGCCATGCGTTTCCCAATTGCACTAATTTATTGTGTACATTACACATTAATAAGAATGTATTGGTTAACACCAAAGAAATGTTTTATAAGGATGATGATTTTAAAGGATTTCTTCGAAAGTGGAATGACTTGGTGAACAATTTAATAGAGGATGAGTACAATAAAAAGCTTCAAGTTATGAAGGCCAAGTATAGTGCATTGGATAATGTACTTACATATTTGAAAAATACGTGGTTGAACTAATTTAAAGAGATGTCTATTAGGGCTTGGACTAATAAGGTGATGCACTTCGAGAACACAACAACAAATAGGGCGATGAATGCACATGCTAAATTGTAATACCTAAATTTTTTGTACTCAATTAAATGAAATTTATCATTTATCTCGTGAAATTAGGGTGCAAAATGAAATTGGGCTCATTTTAGGGCTAAATCTGGCAGGTTCCAACACTACAAGAAAAATAGCTTTTATAGCATTTGATAATAGCATTTTTTTTAAGGTGCTATTAATAATATATACAAAATGCTATAGAAAGAAGTTAAACATAGCATATATGATTATCTTCTTTTTATAGCATTTCTTACTTAAATAATAACATTTTAAAAAGTTATTATAGAAAATATAAACCATAGTTTTTATATAGTGTTATCAAACAAATTATACCTTAAAAAAAAAGAAGAATTGGTGCGCAGAGGTGATCACGATCTCATCACGTTCGCGGCAACTTGATCTTCTTGCTCCTCTTTTTCAAATATTTCGGTTTGATAGTCTTTCTTCTCTTATCTTCATTCCTTCTTGGTATCTTCTTGGACATGAAGCCACGCTGGACATGAAATTGCTCCTCGACGCAGTTCCTTCTTGGTATCTTCTTTCCTCTATTTTTTTTTCCAAGCACAGAGTTCATTCTTAATCGATCTATTTTTTTGGCTTTCACATTTGAAATCATCTGCTTGTTTTCTTCCTTTTTGGTGCAATCCGTCCTCTTGAAACAGACGAAGGTAAGATCTGCAATGGATTTTATTTTTCTCTTTTACGTTTTTTTTTTTAGATTAGGTTTTGTTTTTGTTCTTCATTCTGCATTGATATTGTTTTGCAACTATTTTTTGTGCTTCTCAAACATTCCATTGACAAAGTAAAACTTCTGAAAGTAGCTGATAATCAAATATTATGTTCGATTCTTTGAGATTTTGATCTGCAACTATTTTCGTTCTGCAATGGATTTTTCTGACGATTACCATAATCAAACACTGTGTGATAAATTCCCATGAAGACATCTCCACGAATCCTGCATTTCACAAAGATTCCACTGACAAAGTAAAGCTTCTAAAAGTCATATAAATATGTAAATGCATACATAAGTATAATTTATGTAATCAAATTTTCCCTAGTTCATTACCTCATCCCCCAAAGGACAATTCACATCCAAGGAGACTTTTGAAGACAAAATTGCTAGGAGCAATCTTAATGCAAGAGCAATTTGACCCCATGTTAAGAAGATACAGCTATGTAACATTAAAGTCCAGGATTATAAGATCATATTAGTATAGCACGATAAGTATTTCTTCACTACTTCTTTTTTTTTTATTTCAAGGTTGCATGTTGTGTGTCTACATTTTATGTTATTTCATTGTCTATTTTTGAGACCTTGTTGCATTTGTAGCATAAATATTTTTAGGTTTTTATCATATTTGCGTGAGCAAGTGGCAACGTGATCATACAAGTAGCTTGATTAGGTCTAATTCTTTTTCAGAGAATAGTGCTTATTTTCAGGTTATTGATAAAGTGGTTGACAATTTGAGTAACCTTGGAGATAATAGAGACAATATTGATCAATACATGAACCAACCAATGCATATTCAATGTAATTATTTGCAACCTGCTAGGTCTAGTTCTCCATCATGTATGATATTCCCAATTAATGTTGGTAGTTTTGACTTAAAGTTGGGAATCATCCAATTGCTCCCCAAATTTCATGACCTAGATTCTAAAAGCCCTTATTTGCATCTCAAAGAATTTGATAAGGTATGTGCAGCTGTACATCACTCTAATATTACTAAAGATGTCATGAAGTTAAAGCTATTTACTTTTTCATTAAAAGAAAGGATAAAATATGGCTTAATGCTTTAAAGCCTAGGTCAATTGGTACATGACAAAAAATGACTAGGGAGTTTCTAAAAAAAATTTTTCCCCGCTCATAATACCAACACCATTAAGAGTTTCTAAAAAAACTCTTTGATGTAGCTTTTTCTTCCACAAGCAATAAGCTAGGGAGGTCAGAAGTAGTATGAACAGCGAAATTGGCAGTGCTAGGATTAGTGAATGCTGGAACCAGTTTTTTGTATGTGAGGATGAAGTACTACAAGAATATGCACTACAAGAATAGTTGGTCAAGTAAGCAACCTTGCATTCTTCCTCACTCTTAGCTCCCAATAATGACTTAACATTCAATTAAAAAAATAACCAAAGCTTCTAAGTAGCTGATAACAGTAGCAAGGCAATGTTGCATTAGAATTAAAAAAAATAACCAAAGCTTCTAAGTAACTGATAACAGTAGCAAGGCATTGTTGCATTAGAATTAAAAAAAATAACCAAAGCTTCTAAGTAACAAAAATTGTTTCTTGTTAATTTTATACTTCTGAAAGTTGATCATTATCTTCTAAATTTTTAGGGATCACGAGTAGGGTGAACAAACAATGCTTTAGTGTCATTTCATGCTTGTGTTTGGCAAGAAGAATCTATTTCATATTCAAGTCTGTTAGTCTATTTGAAGGTAAGACCAGGGTAGCTATCATCTCAATTAAATTTTACATTCAATCCTATTAAAAGTTAGCTTTTCAAGATAGCTGAATTTGGAATTTTTATTATTCGTTTTTATATTTTGATCATAGCAAAAAAGAAAAGAAATTCTTTTGCGTATATTTATATTGGAAGAAGAATTACTTGTTGTCTATATGTATGACTTGCAGTTAGAAACTCATGCACTAGAGATGAGATTAGGATAACTTCTAGTGCGATTAATTTTGTAAATCCATCCTCTTGAAAATGATCAAAAGTGGTTCACAAACAAAATAGTGATCATTTCTTTTATGCAGCCGATGATAAATTCAGCATAAGACCTAACTGTTTTTTTTTTTTTTTTTTAAGATTAGCATGCTGGTCACTTCATTGGAATATAAGTCTTTATCAATAGAGGTGTTAAGAGAATTGCGCAATATCTTTGCTTGGTCCCACTAAGACATGCCCAACATCTCATCAAAGGTGATAAATCACTTTAACTCTAGCTCATCCACAAATCCTGTACGTTAAAAGAAAAGAGCACTTAGCATGTAAAGAGCATAAGCACTAAGGAAAGTAGTGGATTAACAGCTGCATCATGACATATATAAAACCAGCATTTGTCTAAAACAAAAATCCCACTGATTGCTACTCTTATTCTTTTTTGAGACCTCATTACCTTGCTCTTTCTTTTGTATCCAAAAAAAAAAATCTCACTGATAAACATTCTTCCCTTCCATCATTTTTCAATTTCTAATGGATGACAGGAATTACTTTACTCCTTTCTATGTTTGTTAAAATTTAGTTTGAAGTATGAGACGATGAAGGATTCCAACTACACTTTTAGTTCCACAATTTAATATGTCATTTAGTACCCAACTATCATGAAGTTATTCATATGAATCCACTTATTTGGTTTTGCTCCATCAAGTGTTTTCCATATTTCGGCTAGTGGGCCCAAAATCTTGACAATTTAGTGGTACAAATAACAATAACATTCTTCTACTAGTATCATACAAGGAATATGAAGATGTTGAAAATGAATTTTGAGATAGTTTTTTGTTTAATTATTTATTATGTTTATGTTATATAGTATTAAATGTTTTAGTATCTTTTCAAGATTAGAGTAGGAGTAGAAGCGGTTCTTATCATGATTGATAAAGAGTGGATCCATCTCCATAGGTAATGGGTACACCATCACTTTGTAATATATCTACTCTAATATTTATATATGATATATTTTAATATTTTTATTATTTTATTTGATAGAGTCACTAAGGAATATCAAGAAGGTACTCGGAACTTCATAAAAAGGGTTCAGGCGATGGTAGGAAATTATGATCAAATTTTATGTCATTGTATTGATTGTCGTAACATATGCCATGCTCATGTTGATATTGTATATGAGCATTTAGTTATATGAGGAATGGATCCTACATACACGACATGGTTTAATCATGGGGAACA
>JAJIYU010020389.1:0-10423 GCA_030144865.1 Tinospora cordifolia | reverse complement strand
AAAAAAAAAAAAAGTAAAGTTGAGTTTTATTTTTATTTTATAAACTCTTCAATAAAAGCTAAAAATAACAAATGCAATAGAAAAAAAAAAACATAATGAACTTATATAATAATTATGTTAATTAAATTAATTCATCACAATGAATTAATATGGAGTCAGAAAATTCAAAGCATGAATCGTTCCGTACATGCTTTTTTTAAAAATTTAATTAAAATTTCTTAAAATAAAAGTTAGTATATATTTATTTGCTTTTCATAATAATTAATTCATGTAGAATCAGAAAATTCAAAGCATGCCTCATTCCGTACATGCTTTTAATTGTACAACTTTGACTTGTTGCACGACCATTGGATAAATAAATATTTAATAATTTTTATTTTTTATTTTTTCCTTTTTTTCCTCGAGATTGTTGTCACTACTTATTATTATTGGACGGTTGGTTTGGTCAAATTTTACGCACGTATACTTGTAGATAATGTAAAATAATTATATGTGTGCGTACCACCTTTTCCTTGAAGTCCAAGGAGAGACTGGAGTCATTGAAGAGTAACATGGCTTGAGGAGAAGCCACCAAGGAATAAGGGAGTCCTCCATGGAATGACCAAGAGAGGAAGGCTAGTGTATATGACTGATCACTCGCCAAACACATAGGTCTGAGCATACAGACACTTGCAAGTTTGAATGCATTGGTAATGTACCCTGCCCATCCAAGCATATGAAGCAAATAAAATGAATTGCCTTGACAGCAAAGAGTTTAAGCATGTAGAATGAAACCAAAAACGAATGCCTTCAATGCTCGTCCTCTACCAAACCACCTCTTGTTATCTCTAATTAAGGTAAGGTTGACTACGATTATTAGAATTCTCTAATATCTCATTTGAAGAACTTGAGATTGGTATTGTTTATCCATTTGGAAACTTTCTGCAAGAGATATCGATATGGGAACCACATTATGTTTGGAATCTCACGAATCCCATCATAATGAGGAATTATTGATAATCGTTACGCTGAAATTAGGAAACTAGAGCATACCTATATCTATAAATACTTGTGTATTATAAATCTAAGGGCACTTGACCACTTTTGATTGCCATTTTTTCTTAGAGAACGGTTCGTACTAAAATAAAGAGCGTTTTTTCTTCACATTTTCCCTCAAATTCAATGTTCATCTCATCTTTGCTTTGATTTCTTATTTTGTTCATTATTCGTCAAAGTTTGCATTAATTATTGATGCCATCTGTGGGGACGATTAACAATTTTGTTCTTAATAATCAATGGCCCCATCGAAAGCCCCTCGCCCTCTGCAAGGGAGACCACCAATAAAAAAGAAAGCCCAATGTGAACATCCACTTGAATCAATGCATTAGAGTTGATGGTAGATAGGATGTCGCAAGTGATGATGGAATAGTAATAGATCTTGTAAGCCAAGATCTTGATGCTTTTCCAACACCAACCTTCAGCATAACAATAGCCATATGCCACAAATCCATAGGGAGATGGATTAATGGCTTCAAAAACTATGTTTAATCTAAGAGCGGACATATAAACTATGTTTAATTTGCTCTTCCACCACCATGAAATTTGTGGCTTAATGGCTTCAAAAACGGTTTGACCAAGAAGAGGAAACATAGCATGATAGAGTCATTTTTTAATTGCACGGTATCTCTAGGAGCCAACAACACATTGATTCAAAGGTGAGTTATTCACACAAGTTGTTCCAAGTCTCTAGAGGACCACCGACTTAGCCTATTAGAAAGGTTCTTCTCCTCCTCTTTGGATACAATTCCCTAATCATCCATTTTCTTAGGATGAACACACGAGGCTCCCATCACCTTTCACATGGGACATTGAGCACACCTCTCATCCTAAAGGTATAAAAACCTATTTTGGAAAGACCTATGAGGGGACCACAAATCCCTGATAACATATTGAGATATGCTGAGCTATGATATTATTTTAGAATTACGATGACGCTGCCATGTGCAAAGTTTTTAAAATCACACTCGCAAGCCTAGCTGAAAATTATATTAGAACCTTACCCTCCGATCCATCCCGTTATTTTGAGAACTTGCCAAAAAGTTTATTGTGCAATTCTCGGGGATGCAAGAAATGGAAAAGAAGGTAGATAGTCTTCTCACTCTCCATTAGAAATTGGGAGAATCTCTACTCAGCCACAAGAACCGGTTTGAAGCCGCAAGTGTAGAAGGCAACCATTATGATGAGAAGATGACCATCATGACCCTTCAGTCATGCTTGAGACCAAAAAAATTACACTATTTGTCAGCAAAGAAGAAGGCTAACACATATTGTGAGTTGTTGAATTGGGTCAAAAAGTTTACTGAATCACACAAGTAGACTGAGGCCAAGAAGGAAGAGTAAGGCTCCCTTAGGTTCAAGTCGAAGTGGAAGAGGGATGCCAAGGAGGAGAAGAAAGATTGTTGCTAGAGGTCAAATGAATAGGAATGACCAGAGAAGAGGATAAAACTTGCACATACAGTTTACACTTCTCACACTTCTTTCAATATTTCGTGGGAGCAAATTTTTCTTGCTATTCAAAATATAAAGAATTTGTGAGGCCCAAGACAATGAACAGTTCCCCCAACCAACGAGATGAGAGAAAGTAGAGTTGATTCCATTAGGACCATGGGCATGACACATGAACCACTATTTCTATCTGAAGGATGAGATCAAAGTATTGATCCGAAGCAAATGTTTTAATGAGTTCATTTAGGAACAAGCATCATAGAGGTCGTAAGAAGATGAAGAAGATTATGACCCAAAAAGCTCTAAAGGAGATTAGAACCACATTAATGGTTAACCGAGCTTTCTATCCAACAGAGGTTTGAAGTATATTCGAGAAGTATTAATTACACCCAACTAGAGAAGGAAAGGAGAAAGGACTTTGTCATCTCTTTTTTAGAGGAGAAGGGGAGATGCATTAACCACCCACATTGTCATGGATTAGTAGAGAAAATGGAAATAGCAAATTACTAAATGCATCATATATTGGTAGACAATGGAAGCTTAGCCAATATTGTTTATTAGTCAACATTCGAGAAATCAGGGTTGAAGAAAGAACAATTGTCATCCACCGATATGTCTTTGCTTGGATCTATGGGAAATGGTATACTCCTAGAAGGGATAGTCACTTTCCTTTGATGGGAGGAAAGGAAGAGCACAAAATGACCATAGTTTGGTCACTTGTCCATGGACAAAAAGATAGGAAAACCACTCTTGAATGACTTAAGAGAAATGGTCTCCAACTATCACCGAGCTATGAAGTTCCTAGTTGAGAAGGGAGTTAGAATGGTTTAGGTAAGCCAATATGAGCCTAAGAGCGCTACATGACCACCCTCAAGGGATTAAGACATGCAAATGTCAACTATGTTGGAAATGAGGAATAGCTTAGACAAGGGGAAGAGCTATGTGAGAATGACTTGGCCTTAAAATTGAAGCATTGGGAATGTAGGCTCAAGATGAGTGGAAGGAGGTCATGGTGACCGATGACTCGAAAAAGAATGTGAAAATTAAAACCACTTTAGGGGATGATTTAAAGACCGAAGTTGTCAAGGGGCTCAAAGAATATCGAGATCTTTTTTATTGGTCCCCCTAAGACAAGTTGAGGATATTGATAAAAATTGTGGTACATGAGCTAAATGCAAACTCATCCATAGCATTGGTTTAACAAAAGTGATAGCAAAAGTGAGGACCACTTTTGCTAAATTAAGTGTGACTTTTGGTTGACAGAAGTTATATTTTTAGGACATGTCGTTGGAGTTGAAGTTATTTTTGTTAATTCGACAAAGGTTAAGGTGATTATAGGTTGGCTAAAACCTATTACATTAATTGAGATTCACAATTTTTTGAGATTAGTAGGGTATTATAAGAGATTTGTGTCGAATTTCTCATGGGTTGTTGTACCATTGATTAAAATAACTTAGGTTGATGTATTCTTTATATGAGATAATGACTGGGAATGAACATTTCATGAACTTATGTAAAGGTTGATGTCTACGCCTGTAATTGTGTTACCAGAACTAGACTGAAAATTGGTGATTTACATTGATGCTTTGTGATTAGGCCTTGGTTGTGTATTAATATAGATGATAGGGTTATTACATATGCTTCACGACAAATGAAGGTACATGAGAAAAATTATCTTGTATTTGATTTAAAACTAGTAGCAGTGGTCTTTGCACTTAATTTAGAAACATTATTCGTGTCGTGAACAATTTATGCTTTATTCCAACCATAAGAGTCTTAATTATCTATATCTATTTGTCAAAATGATTTGAATATAAGATAGAGATGACATATGAAATTACTAAAAGATTATGACTTTTTCATTGAGTTCCATTCGAATAAGGCTAATAGCACAGTTGATGCACTAAGTAAGATACAAGTTGAAACTACATGTACGGCTATATAGATGGCTCAAAAGTGGATGATGATTGTGTTTGTTAAGTTATTAAGTATCTATTTTCAACTGAGAGGCTTGCCAATGTAGATGCAAAAAATCATAGAGGGGTAACTTCGTGATATGAATTATGATATGTTTAGAGCTTGGGTAGATGAAACTTCTATAGAGGATTGGTTAACAGATATTGAAGGTGTACTAAGGTTTAGAGATTGATTATGGGTGTCAACAAATCCTCACTTGAGATAGAGTGTATTTGATGAGTTGCATCGATTGAGATGTATTATGATGCTAAATGTATGTATTGGTGGACTAGGATGAAGTTAGATATCACACCCTATGTGTAGAAATGTGATATATGTTAGTAGGTTAAGGCTAAATATCAAAAACTTGGAGGAACTTTGCAGCTTCTCTTGATACTAGAATAGAAATGAGAACATATCACATGGAATGTTTTTATGGGGTTGCCAATGATTCAACAAGGACAGGATGTGACATGGACAATTTGGATTGATTGACGAAGTCAAACACATTTTCTACCAATGCGTAGTAGATATATTGTGGAATGGTTAAGTCAATTGTACGTTCATGTGATTGTGTGACATCATGAGATTCCAATATCTACTAAATTTTATAGAGATGTGAGGTTCATATCCCATTTTTGGCAAAGATAGTAAAAACAATTGGAAAATTGACTAAAATTGAGTTCAAAATTTTAGCCATATACTGATAGATAGTTGAGCGGTTGATCTAGATAGTTGAGGATATATTGCAAGCTTTAATTTTTTTTTTTTTGTTGTGGTGGTAGTTGGTGTAACTCCCCATGCCCACCGTAACGATATTGTCCCCACCTTAGCCACCACTGACTGAGTGCAGAGTTTTTCCTTAGCAAGACTCTAACATGAGCCTTCCAAAATGCGTCGGCACAATGAGACACCATCGAATGTACATTTAGCCCAGGCATCATTTTGGAGTCGGACTGATGTGAGATATTACAATTGGAAAGATCAATTATCTCTCTGTGAGTTTGCACATATTGATATTTATTGTTCTAGTATTGACATGAAACCATTTGAAACATTGTATTGTTGACCATGTAGATCTCTAATGTGTTAAACTGAAATTGGAGATAAAGTAGAATTAGGACCAACTTTTGTTTAAGAATGGATGGAAAAGATTCAGTATGTTAGAAAAAATTTGAAGATGGCTCAAGATTGATAGAAACATTATGTGGATAATCGAGGTAAAGTTCTGTAGTTTGTCATCAAAGATCATGTAATGTTAAGAATTTCCTCTCGAAAAGGACAGACTTATATTGTTATTTGACGCAAATTAACTAATAGATTTATTGGACCTTTTTAATAGATCCTTAAAAGGATAAATCTAGTGGCATATCAATTAATATTACCTTTTTAATTGCCATGAATTCATGATGTGTTTCATGTGTCAATGTTGAGAAATATTTTATGAATTCGTTTCATATATTTGATTGGCAACAAATTAATTTGAGACTAGATGGGAGTATTAAAGAAATGTCGCTTGAGATTGTAGCTTATACTATGAAAAAGCTAAAGAACAAAGAAATCATAATGGTAAAAGTTAAATGATAGTTTTATGATGATGCTTAGTACACATGGGATGTGAGAATTTCATGAAGCAACAATTCCCAAAGTTGATGGAATTTGGATGAGGTTTAATTTACATAATATTTTACAATTTCGAGGATATTTTTTTAAAGAGGAAAGACTATAGTGACCCTCATTTTGTAGAACTAGTCTTTGGATTCTAATAAGGTATTCTTTTGATTATTCAGTAGAAATATACTTATAAACTAGGACTTAAAGTATGAGCAATGTAGTAACCTTATATTAAAAATAATAAAAAAAGGATATGTTATATTATTGCAGTAATGCAACACAGTTACCTTGATAACCAAAAATGACAAATGGATTATTGTGGTAGTTATAACAATTACCTCTGTAATCAAAGAGATTTGTGGCAAATCGTGATCTTTAGCTACTTTCTGTTCTTTGTTGAATGGAAATATGACCTACAAGAGATTCTAAGCAAGTGGTAACAAGTTGCATGGGATTGAAGAGAGAAGTGGCAACAAATGGTTGGGGTGGCAAAAATAGACTCATTTATAAAAACATCATTATTTTCCAGCACATCATTCTCTTCTTCCTCCATTCTTTGAAATTCTCTACAACTCACCTTCATCTTCAACAACACCTCCATTGCCGCAACTTAGCCACACAATTTTGATGACAAATTAAAGGAATCAGAGAGTAGAATCTATTGTTAGGAATGAAGATTAGAGGTAAATGATCATTAGAAGCATAAGTTCCAGCTCATCAAGCATTCTTCTTCACGTATAATTCTGATTTCATGCTCAATTTGTTGTTTTATATGGTCAAACTATGGACGACATATTAGTTGTTATGAGCAGGGTATGGTAGGGGTTTGAGTTGAAATAACTTTGACATTGAATGTGTTTAGCAAATTAATTCTTATTCAATGCATGAGATTGATATTTACATGTTACAATGCTAGATTGAAAATGTTGATTTAAAATACTCAAGTTGATAAGAGCTTTGATTAGCTATGTCACGTGCAATGAATGGACTCTATGAATCACTTCTGTTTTGAATGAATGTGAGGATAAAAGTGTATAATTTTGAAACTAAAGTGTTGAGAATACAAAACTTAAGAGGACTTTGTGAACCTATACAAGTAGGCCAAGGAAAAACACTCTTAAGTATGATTGTGTTTGAATTTTGTTACTCAACAACAATACACCATGATTGATGTTGAAAGACTATTTAGACATAATTAAAAAATCCTTAAAAAACCATATGTTAGCGTTAGGGATGTTTAATGACTACGAAATTTGGTCTTAATTGGCTTAATTACTTTATTCCCAACAAATATAACAAATTAGTTGCGAACAAGAAGATTATGTGCGAGGGAAAAAAATTCATCAATTAACCTGACTGAAATAGAGACCAAATTGAGTTGAAAAATTGAAAAAAAAATGGAAACATTTAAAAGGGTGAATGATTACTCCATGAAACTTTAACTTTAATCAAAGTTAGAATGTGTTTGTAAGAAATTTGACGAGATGTCCCAAAATAAGGTTGTGTAATGGACACTAACACCCACACTTTTTTTTCTTCAAAAGATAAAATTGGTACGTTGAAACTAATAGACCTTAATTAAGGTTAAATGGACTTCTAATTTAGAGCGAAAACACATTAATTAGCAAAGGATTGTTTGACCAAATGGTTGAACAAAGATTGACCGAAAATTAAATTGTAAAACTTAATTATGAGCTAAAGTGTGTAAGAAGGAAAAATTAATAAAGTTTGCGTTAAATAGGAGACAAGTGGCTAGAGAATCCAAGTTCAATAAAGAAGATTGGTAACAATTGTGAGTAATAATTTTAATATGTTAGCTTGTACATATATTTTTTGTTAGTTGTATATTGTACATGTTTGTGTGCATACAAATTTTTTTAATGTGGCATGAATTTCATGTTTTAATCAATTTTATTACTCCAAGGTTTTGATGCTTCGTTTAGACTTATGAGTGACAGATTCTAGATTTTTAAGGCCATACCTAGATCCGTGAGTAGTGTTAATGTGTTTGAATGTAGTGTTGCTTCAATAGCACTATTGCAAACAATGGACCATAGACATAGTTTTGGATTAAGTCTTTAGATGTTACTATCTAACTCATAAGGGCTTTAAGGCAAGACATTGGAACCCATTTTTGGGTTATGTGGCCTTTCATGCTTCAATTAATTATCAGCTTACTCAAACTATTATTATATTTGCATGTTGTTTTCTATTCATGCATTTATGTTAGTTTACACAACATCTGCTATAGGTAATAGATTGAAATTACTATTCACTAAGTCCAAGGATTTTAAGCTCACTCCTCTTCTATTTTTTTAGGTCCTTTGTTAATAAACAAGGGAAAAAACATTATGATTGCTTATATTTTTTGAGTAACGTGTGTGTTGGTTGGTTCATATGTCATTATGTTATAGAAGGAAACCCGGTTGAATAATCCTTAACCTTGTAAATATTAATAGGTAAAAGCTTCTACTATTGTATATAAGTTACTCATATTCTGCTGTAATGTTGTTTATTATTACACATTGATGATTATAAATATTGGTCGTGAGGCTTAATAACAATTGAGCAAATGATGAAGTGTTTAACTCATAAGTATTTTGAGTCAATCGAGTCAGGAGAGGGGTCTTGACACAACAAAACAAGATAAAATATGAATGTATATATATATATATAATTGTAGGATTAAATATAACCTCCTAAAATTATAAGATTGATTATTATTCAATTAAACCCTATGTGATCTAATTCTTTGAAGATAATTCTATCTTATCTCCGCACCAAACAAACCCATATAGGACTTACTATTGTTGTTATGGCACAAAAAAGAGGTTATTTTTTTCTTTTAGAATGGCCAAGGCTTTGGCTCTTAAAGAAGGGTTAAAATTTTGTCACAAATGCAGGCTGATCATTTATCATTTTTGAAGACGTTGCATCTTAGTGACAATTAGGGAAGGAAATGAAGTGACCCTAAGATTAGCAAGACATGCCTTTTTGTGTTTGTTCTTTTATAGTTTAGCAACGCGTAATACACACACACATATATATATAGATACACGCACACTTGTGTTGTATGTTTACAATAATTATCATATAATGAAATAGGGGTTTGATTTAATATAATAATTTTATTTAAGTTATTGATTTGATTATTTAATTCTCACGTGAGTGTCCATCATTTTCAAAACTTACATCATGTATTTTTAAAAGTCAAATAATTTTTAAAAGTCAATTTTTAATGAACTGACCAACATTAACTTAAAAAAACTGCATAATTGATTGTATCAATTAAAAAATGAGCTTAAATATTTTAAATTTCTAATTATTCTTTCTTTTAGGCTATAATGGAATGTCAAAAATACATAAAACTAAAAAATATAAATAAAAAATATTATTAAAATTATAATTAAATTGAATTCAGTATAAACAAATAAAAATGTTTTCCTATTATATACAGTATAGGTTTATATCGTCAGAGTTATTCAAGTAAGTTACCTAACAAACTTAACAAGCCAGTACACGTAATTAGTTAATAAAATAGATTCTAGGAATATGCATGGCATCTGCACCTAACCAATAAAATTGATTGCAATCAAATATGCACTTATATTTATATTTCCTCTCTCACAATGATTTAATGATAACATACTAACGTAAGCATGTATATCAATTTATCTATCAAATATTTTTTAAAGGTGGTGTTGGTGGGTTTTAGTCTCACGTCGCTTATAGAGGTTTTTCCTGTGTGAGTAATATACCCCGCGTAGGTGCTTCTTTTTTGAGGCTCTAGTGTAATGATTCTCCTCCCCGAGTGTGTTTAATATTGTTCAAAATTGACAGAAAAAAATTATTTTTTAAAACTATTTTGTTCTTTTTTTTTTTGTCAACAACATTTTTACAACAAGGGAGAAGGGGGAGAAGGGGAAGGGACGAAGAATTTAAACTCTCTCTCTCCCTAATATATTTATTTGATCTAGTCCTTGAGCTTTCAAAGGTCTGTTTCGTCACTTTCATGGTTGGTGGAAGCACATGTATTGTTTTTGACATCTAAAAGACTAAAACTAGGGATACACATTATTTTTCAAATATTTGCATATTTTGAAAACATAAAAGGAAATAAATATTAAGTAAAAAATGTGAAAATATGGTTTATATATATATATAATTAGATAATTTGTAATTAATGAGCTAATTTTATATAACTTTGGAAATTATTTACCCGATGAATTATTGTAAAGTTATAAATACAAAACCTTTCTCAACATTTTTTGTTCATATTTGAAGTTTGAGTTCTATACATTAAATTGATAATTGATAATTTTTTTAAGAATATAATTAATAGATAATGCACTTGTTCAGATCAATCCCA
>JAJIYU010020388.1:0-10427 GCA_030144865.1 Tinospora cordifolia | reverse complement strand
ACTTTTATTAGTCAACTCTACTATTTACGATATCATTTATAATTTTACTATTTTCGGTGCTAGTAATTAACTTTATTATTTATCATACTATTAATTAATTTTTACTATTTACAATGCTATTGATCAATATGACATTTTTTCAAATATGCCAAAATAAATAAATGAATGAATAAATTTATTATACTTTCTTGTCATTCATGACTTTCCTCATAATGGTCAACGTTTGTTGACTACGGTTCTTTAACACGTAATTATAGTCAAAATCTTGGTATTACAACACTTAAAATTCGTGGGTATTATAGAGTGTCTCCAGCGTCACTTCATGAGCGCTAACGTAGAATTAATGCAATTATGATGCAGGTGGCTTCAAAACCCATATATCTTAAGTTGTTAGGGGGTGTGGCATTTGTGGGATGTGAATAAGCCCGATACCTCGAAATGAGGGTCATATGGTGATGGAGTGTCGTAGAGTGATAAAGCCGACCGATGATTGTCCAACTTAAGGACATCTCCAATGCAGGGATATTGAGCGCCTAGCTGGTGTTCAATATCCCTGCTTGGCGTCAGATGCCCATTGATGGGCATCTGACACCCGTTAGACTCACCAAGCACTCGGTTCTGACCGAGCGCTTGGTGAGTAGTTTTTTTTAACCTTTTCTTTTTTTTAATAATGGGGCGCTTGGTTCTGGCCGAGCGCTCGATTCTTCTAAAAAGACACTTTAAGTTGAGATAGAGCGTAGTAAACTTGACCTACTAAGTGATGTAAACTATTAGTGAAATCAACTTGACCATAAAGATTAATTTATGAGTTTCATCATTCAAGTCTTTAATCTACATCTTTACTAATTTTATTTAGTAACAAGACAAATGCGTCCCTTATTTCAATTTTTTTATGTAATATATGTCGTGAGATATTCTTATTTAGAATTTGGAGCTTTAGTTATAGATTTGCTTATTTAAAGGTAATAGTATGCAATTTTGAGATACAATAGATAAGTTTTTTAAAGAATTTGTGATCTTTTTGGATATTACATGAAACTAACTAGTCAAGAAAAACATGTATTTGTTGTTTTCCATTCATCTACTAATTCTGAGAAGCCGCTACACAGTTGCGCTAGAATTAGGCCCGGAAACTTCAACTAGTAGCTTACGGACAAGTCTGTTCCTGTGGACCCTCGCGCGAATTGCTAGATGAGTAGCTCTTAGACGTGTCGAGCATCCACGATATCACACAGATACGCGGGAAACAGAGGAGAGCCGACTCGACCATTCTTCGTCACCGACCGAACATTTCCAACGCCAACGCCCATCTTCTTGAGACCTTCGCCGCCATTGGAGCTTCTCACTTTCTCGCGCACTACGCTTCAATTTCTTCTTCTTCTTCTTCTTCTTGTGGAACTCGTGGATATAAGATGTCTTCTGCTACAGCTTCCAGCAGCGCTGTTGTCTCAGGAAGTTCCTCTGAGAACGACGCGGTGACGCTCAGGAGAAATCGCGTCCTTTCGAGCAAGCTCTATTTCGATGTTCCTCTATCTAAAGTAACCGATTCGTCGTTTCTTAGTTCTATTTCGACCCCTTTTGTGGATTACTTTGCTTTTTCGTGAACTTCCTCGAAATGTTGTGTTATCAGGTTCCTGTAATCTACTCTTCGGGTTATAACATCGCATTTTTCGGCATCGAGAAGTTGTAAGTTAGCACTTTCGTTTGTGAGTTTTCTGGAATTGAGGAATTTTGATTTCATTTGTGAAAGAAAGAGTGCGAAAAAAATTCACCATAACGAGTTCAACGATTTGTGATACGCGACATCAGTATTTGTTCAAAATCGAAATTACTGAGGAGCAATCCGCCTATGATGGTCCGATCATACAGCCAAGAACTAAAAAAGTCAACTTGGTGTATAGTATACTAGAAAGGAAGAATCTTGAAGGTTTTAGAATTTTCGTTTGCAAGAAAATTAGCAGCATTATTTATGAAAGGTTTTGGTGTGCAAGATTTTGCCTTAATATGTTTCAAAGCATGTAATTTTTTTAATGTAATTTCTTTTTTATTTTTCTATAGCATGTAGTGTTTGCATAGTGGTTTTCTTTGATATTTTAGGAAGGTCTGATTAATTATTTAGGATTTAGTTTCCTTTTATTTTGTTATGGTCTTGGTTGTTCCCTCTATAAATAGTGGACCTTATGCAACATTGTCACAACCCACTTTGTAAAAGTGACGTCACGTCCGACACATAATACCATATATGTTACTTTTACATATATAGTACTATGTCAGCCTCTATTACCGCATATTTCACAATATTCATAAAAATTTATTGACAGTCTCCCTTAAAATATCAACTTATCCCAAAGAAAAAAAAATATCACCTAATAGATAATTTTATCACTTAACCATTTCTTAAACAAATAATCTCCAAAAAAATATTTCCATCCACCATAATTCACAACTCATAATCAACAATTTTTAATACTCTTATCTAAGTTAAACAAATCTACATACCTCTACGTGATATTACATATATAGTGATAAGTATAATTATAAAAATTCAAGCTTACAAAATAATTTAATATACATACATAATAGTGATTTGAAGAGTAGTCTACTCTTCCTATGCTAGTTGCTTTCCTTTTCGATCTTTTCTTGAAATGTTGAATAAAATAAGTGAGCTACAACACGCTCAGGGAATATTTTTTATCTATAGCATTTACATGCATTTAAATAACTATGCAGACAATCAAGTTAAATAAAACATTTAAATCACTATGCAAATTTGAATAATACATATATGTCCTTTAACATAATGATCGTGCTATAATTTCAATGATGTAAAATTTAATAAAACACATTCACATGCATACCTTTTAGAAACAGAGTCAATCTCATTTTTTATCTGGCTTTAACAATAATAGACTGCACCTCTAATTACTACCTCCTGCAGAATCATTTTGAGGATTATCACATAGAAAAAGGCTGATACTTCTCATGAGTCAGTCCTACATGGATTATCACATAAAGAAGTATTATTTTCTGTGGCTCAATGTATCAAAATGGTACAATAATGATATCATGTTTTGAATATGCTATTGCAAATCTAAAACACACTACGGTGTAAATACAATTTCATAAATTTCAATCCAATGCAATAGATGTTTATACAGATAACATGCTTACATTCAAATTATATTTTTTTTATTTACAGTGTCATATAAATAACCACAACAAAGAAATACTCACAGAATATCAAAAACTTATCCCGTTTGGCACGTCTTCCACTTCTCCTTTTTTTTTTCTTTCTCTCTCTTTATTACGTTTTGTTTTGTTTTTTTTGTTTTTTTTTTTAATTTCCAAAGAACCAGACAACGAAAATAGAGAGGGAAATTTTCAATCGAGTATTGAGCAATAAAGTTGTTGATTATTTTTTTCTTATCGAAGTTTCTCTTGGTGTTGAATTGAGGAACTTATCAGTAGGGTTTTTCATCTCTTAAAGTAGCATTCAACCCTTGATTGATTGTGATAAGTATTCTTATCAATCAACCCAAGCTTCCTTCAATTCTATCTGTTTAATTTTAGCCCTTGAGCTTCTTCATTTGAGTTTTATTTTCGCTAAAGCTCGTCAACTTGAGAATATGAAGATTATGATTGGAATATATAGAGTTTTTTTGAGTTGTGAGTTTGGATCTCAATCGGCTAATCAACCTGTTGCTAATATTTCTATTTGGCTTTAATTGTTATATCGTAGGCATCCATTTGATTCTTCAAAATGGGGTCGAATATGTCAGTTCCTCAGTTCTGATGGTGTTTTGGACAAAAGATTGATAGTTGAGCCTGTTGAAGCTTCAAAAGAAGATCTTCTAGTGGTACGTTGTGTACATAAAAAGGGAGTACCTCCATTTTTTAAATTGGCAGTTGCTTCTATGTATCTTTCTTCACTATTTTGCTATGAACATTGTGCTGTGCACTCTAGGTAACTGACTAAATTTCACGAGCATAAATAGCATGTATGTCTTATGTTCACTATTAAATAGTCTTGAATGTCGGGTAGCAGTTTGGGATTTTAAGTGCCCTGAACATTGAAGGTTGAAACAGAAATGGAAGTTGGAAATTGGGTTATCCGTATGCAATAGCCACATCTGCTGATTGCGAAGCTCAGAAATTATTATTTATAAACTAACATGTCATCAGAAATGCACTAGTTGCTCCATTTGAAGTCTCCCTGGAGTATGATCCAACTGCTTCTTGATATTAATAGTGGCTAATTCCCATCAAAGGTTGACCATGATCTTTTTTGAACTACTTAAGTCAAAATACCTGTTCATCCATCATAAGAAAATTTGATTTTGTAATTAAATGCCACTCTGCACCCTCCTTTAACTGCTCCTTCACATTTCTGTGTAAAGGACCTTTTTAGGAACATCCGTTCATTTAAACATTCCCAAGCAAGAGACTCCATCTCTACTATCTAAATATGCTAAGATAATTTGTAGAAAGGGCTCAAGGAGCTAAAAAATCTTTTGCTCAAGACCATCAGATGGCAAGTCCAACCTACCAAACTATAAGTTTCAGCGCAGTGCCCACCGTAGTTTTTTCTTGACTGGGTATTTCTTGGTTCCCTTGTTATGCACAAACCCAATATAGATTCCCTTTTTGTTTATTGTTGATAGAAGATGAATTTGCACTGTAATGCCTGAAGTCAGGGATGGATATGGTATCTGGCAAGTAGAGAACTTCAAGAGCTAGATGTGATTGCCCTGGGAACTCTGCAACGGTTCAGCCTACTTTAATTCTTTGTCACAGCCTTTCGCTGCAGATATGCATGATAAGATGAGAATTTTCTCTTTACGAAGTCGTTCATTCTCTGAGGGGAGTGAAGAAATGATTTTATTGCTCACCTGGTTGCATGTCTGGGATGAAAGCTCTTGATCCATCCATAAGATTTTTCCCTTATTCATTTGGTCTTCCTTTAGAAACTTATCCATCTAGGGATAAGATGTAAGAAACAGCAAAACTATGAGAACAATAAATCCATTGTTAGGTTTTCACATCAAAGTGAAGCATACTACTACTCAACGTCTTTTTCTTTCATTTACAGTTGATGTCTAGAACAATGCAAAAGCCAAAAAAAATCACTGAATTACTTATTAAAATAGATATGACTGTTATCAACGGTCCGATATTGAATTATGAATATCCCATCTAGATAGGAGAAGTGATTCCTATAGTAGCAGCGAGTGAAATGGGTACAGTCTTTTAGAAAGCCCATTGATTGCTACTGACCTGTCTAAGGACTTCTTCATTCTAGAAATTGGGGTTCCTGGAAAGAATAAAGATGTTCTAGGTCAAGGCCTTGAGTCTTTGACAATGTGTTGTGGCATTTGAACTTATCAGGGGAAATGACCCTGACTATGGTGCTAAAGGTTAGTTAATTGTGCATTAAGAAAGATAGAAGTGACAAAGAAGTTTGTTATGTATATAATTGCTTCTGTTGAGAGTTACCTTCCGTAACTTGATTACCTATGTTGAAATTATGTTCCTTGTATTAATTTCAGGTGCATCCAGAGTCATACTTGGACAGTCTTAAAAGCAGTTTGAAAGTCTCCATTATAATGGAGGTAATAAGAAATTGATTTCTTGGAAATTAGTGAAGACATTAGGTAATTTCTGCTGTCTCCGCTTTCTTGTTTCTCATCAAAATTTCTATTTTTGCATTGGTCCCAGTCAAGCATTGGTTTATCCAAGACATTCCACATTTTAATTTTTTTAGTTCACCTGTAGCTTTATAAAGTGGGGTGATTTTATCTGCTGCTTGCGATTGTTGAATTCCCATTATCTCACTCTGTAATTTAATGCGTTGTTAATACTGTGTTGCAATGAAGTAAGGCCTTACTAGGTACAAGTTGTATGGTTACATGCGCGAATTGTATTTTCTCATAGTTATGTGTGTAGGTACCTCCTGTTTCCCTGCTGCCCAATTTTCTAGTGCAGAAAGTACTGTCTCCATTCCGCAAGCAGGTGGTCTCCTCTTTATCTAGGTTCTTGGATTCCATTTTTTACATTGTATGCGAGTATACTAACCACTAGTTATAGGTTGGTGGAACCATTTTGGCAGCAAAGCTAGCAAAAGAGCGAGGATGGGCTATTAACGTTGGTGGTGGTTTTCATCACTGCTCTGCAGACAGTGGAGGTGGATTTTGTGCTTATGCAGACATTTCTCTTTGCATACAGTTCGCATTTATTCGGTTAAATATTTTAAGGTATTGAGAATTGATGCTGAAAATTGCAGTTCCCAGAAATACCAATTAGCAGTTTTGATGTCATATTTTATCTTCTGCATTTTTTTTTTTCAGGGTGATGATTATAGATCTTGATGCACATCAAGGGAATGGACATGAGAGAGACTTTTCTGATGACAGTATGATTTCTTCATTTTTGTATGGAACCTTGAGTGAGCCTTTTAAAAAGTTCACTGACTGTGTTTTTAATAACAGGAAGAGTTTATATTCTGGATATGTACAACCCTGGCATTTATCCACATGTAAGACGAGGTTTCTTATGTGGTTGAACATTCCTTACTTTCACCGCAAATTTTCTTGTTTATTTGACGATTTCATTTCTGTTCCTTTGTAAATTTCACTTGCACTAGCTCTGAATCCTAATAGCTCCTGTATGTAATTCAAAGGAAAATGCGAATCTAACTGTTGTAGTTGCATTTATTTTTTTTATACAAATACAAGACTCTCAACCATTGGATGAGTGGTTTTATACATCTCAAGGTGTGAAATAAATGATTCAATGGTTGTGATTGTTGTAATTGCACAAAAAAATGCAACTACAACAATTGAATTGGAATTATCCTATTTGTAATATGTTCTTATTTTCATTTTTTTTTTTATCTTTATTGGTTTTTCTAGGATTATGAAGCAAGATCATACATTGATCACAAAGTTGAAGTAGTGGTAAGTTTGGAACTTCTATCCTATCTCAGTTTTCCTTACTGGTCCAATGCTTGAGCAGCCATTGGGCATCCATTCTGAACTCATTTAAGTTGTATTTCCTTCTTGGACACTTAGAGTGGAACCACAACAAGTGTGTATTTGAAGCAGTTAGACAAAGCACTTGAGGTATGTCCTTATCATTGTTACCAATAATTCCTCTTGGTCTTTGGTTAGAATTCTTTCACGTGTAATACTTGGCCAATGGATTCATAGAACTTGGGAACCACCATGCTCGTGAGAAAATGCCTGATATGATATATGGACTATGAGCTTCAGTGTCTTAATATGCTAAACCATTATCTTTATTTCTCTTTTCCAGCTTACAAAAACTTAACTATAAACCTTTTATTGTTATAGTCTGATGTCATTAGTTTTGAACTATGTTCTAATGCCAAACATAGAGTAGATTGGAAGAATACCTCTGTTGTAAAACTATTGTGATTTTACAGGGGATAAAAAAGACCTAACATAACATGAAAAAAGATAACAAGAAAGATCAGACTGTTATGCAACCCTTTTTCTTGATCTTGTACCATGAATCACTTGATAATGGATTGAAATATAGTTTTACTAATGCATTTAAGAGTCTTTTTTTTAAAAAAAAATTTATAATAACGAAGAAGCCTTCCATAAACACTTTCCATTTTCTAATTTAATAGTTTATGCATACTGCAATATTGGAAGAGTTCCCTGTTCTATTGGTTATTATCAGAAGCATAGCATGTTTTTGTTGCCAAATTTGAGATAACTAGTTGCAATGTAACAAACTTTGTTTTGGATTTTCTGCAATGAAATTATGTGCTGCATCTCTTATGTATATCTCCTTCATCTTTCTGTCGTTGATGTAATTTTTTTTATTATACATTTACTTATTTATTTATTTTGGGTTCTATACCTGACATAATTTTGTTGGCCATCTGACTGCCAATGAAACCATTTGCCTGCAATTCAGAGTATGGTTAGCCTAGTTGGATTTACTGAAGATTTTGAATGTCAATTCCAGGCTGTGGCTAATGTGTTTGATCCCGAGTTGGTGGTATACAATGCTGGCACTGATATACTAGATGGAGACCCTTTGGGCATGTTGAAGGTTAGTTTTGCTTTTGATTTTATCTGCAGAATGCGCCTTTGTAACTTTCTGGAGAAGGAGAGTTAAATCACTTTTTCAGGCGGGCCGGGAGATAAATCACTTGATTTATTGGAGTACCTTGAAACTCAATAATAAATTTTAATCATTTTATTCAGGTTAGCCCTGATGGAGTAATCCTGAGAGATGAAAGGGTTTTTAGGTTTGCCAAGGAAAAAAAGATTCCTATTGTTATGGTTACTTCAGGTAAATTCTTACTTTTGAATTTGATGTTGGATACATTAGACAAATTAGTTTCAGTAGGGGTGGGGTGACTAATGTCCATATTTGTCCCTGATTTGATAAATGCACAACACATGTTCGTCCATATATATATATTTTATCTGATTTTACCTCTTTTGATAACATGTACCTAATAGATTTTTAAATATTATGCTAAACAATTTAATATAACTTGCATTTGACAGCATAACAGCAGATAAAATCAAGAAAGTTTATAACAAAGGAGAATAATAATTATATGGAATAGAAACTGAAATTTGGGTACCTCTATTTTAAGCTCTTGTCGAGACCCTGCCTAGTTTGAAAACCGAGAGAAGCGTTTGTATGTTCTTGGCCCGTTGTATAGAAGTATTTGTCATTAGAGCCTGCTTTGTCACCCTACTTTTTGAGCGATGCTATTTGCATCTTATTCCAAGCGCTAGATTTCTTCTTGGATGCTTGAGAACCTTAAATTACACTGTTTGATGAGAAAAATGCTTAGAAGAAAAAACATTATGCATATGCAAACCCTGTCACTGAGTGATTGGTGATAACTGATAAGATTGCGTTTGCTCTCGTCTCCAATCACTTACTCAATTCCAGACACTTTGATCTACAATATCTTGCATTGCTCTTTTAGGAAAGTAGAAGACTCGTGAGTAATCCCGAGATGCCAGCGTTGCTGCTAGTACTTTTGGGTCGTTGCATTCCTTTGTCAAATTGTCTCGGTTAAACAATCTTATTATCTACTTCAAATTTCAGGTGGTTATACGAAAGGCAGTGCGAGAGTAATAGCAGATTCAATAGCTAATCTCTCCAAGAAAGGTTTGATTGATTTGGCAACAAAATGATGGTTTACATGACCCACCTTGGCTCATGGAAATTAAGAACTGATAGACCCAGGAAGCAAGACAGGTTCTCTGGTGCACTATTGTTTATAGTATAGAACTGTAAGTAATGATTGTATCACAGTGTGTATGTAGAAAGTGTGTTGGTTACGTTACGAAAGAAAATATAATTACGTACTGCAATAATGATTCTTTATCCATATACTATAATATTTTGAAGTTGGTAATGACAATAATATAGAATTTGGCATAGCAAAAAGAAAATAACTTGTTCTAAAGTCATTTGACAATAATATAGGTACAACACTTCAATTATTATTATTATTTTTTACTTCTTAAACTATCCTGTGTTCTTTTTAAAAAATTAAATTTCATAAATAAATTACAAATTGCAACCTAGAGCTAAATTGCCATTTGCAATCTATTTTTATTTTCTTAAAAAAAGAAAGTAACTTACTAGAGTAGCCTTTCTTAAAAATTTTTAAATAGTTTAGTGGTCTTCATATTCCTTTTGTCCCAAGCTTTATTATTTTTTATGTATCTGAAAAACTAAGGTTAAAGAAAATCCCAAAATTCTTTTACTAGAGATAATTGCAAAACACCCACAATAGTACATTTATTCACTTTAGCCTTTTGTTTTATACATCGAATGCGTGCCCTTATTTCCAATCAAACTAAGATAATATAGCTAGAATCAAAACTAAATTTAGCATTTTTAATGTAAATTAAGTAAATAAGATGATTTTCATTTTTTTGACATTTATTTTGTATAAAAAATATCATGTCTTATTTAGCATTGACATTCTTTTTCATTGAAAAAAAAAATTTGTCCGGTATTTTTTTTTGTTATTTTTAGATGATATATCTCAAGCCAATTTTCATATATTTCCAAATTAATCACCACTTTAGATTTTATATGTAGTTTTAGTATTTATCTTTCTCAGATTTTAAATAGCTCGTCTATTACCTCTTTTATGAACTTAGGACATCTGCAATGCATGAGCTCAATAAATCATCCACCTCATCACTTTTATTGTTCACATTATTCATTCATTAAACTTTCACTCATTAAACTCTCACCTACAATGCTAACAGTTTATTAGACTGTACTGTATAGGTCCCACAATCACATCAATTCATTAAATACACTAACTACAATATTTTATTTATAAAATATTTTTTTTCAAAATACCTATTATTCTCATTTAAATTAAAAAGATAATAATTATTTTAATTTAT
>JAJIYU010020387.1:0-10447 GCA_030144865.1 Tinospora cordifolia | reverse complement strand
TACATTTTATTTAATTATATGAATTTTTCTATGTACATATTCTAATAATATGTAGTATTCACATTTATTGTGCTAACACACACATTTTTCATACCCATATTAACCTATATGAGTATTTATACTTTATTTTTATTTATTTATTTTACTAAACCTTAATTTTTCATTTAATTATTAAATTAAGGTTTTATTTGTTTAATTCTCACTATATCTCTAATTTATTTTATTTTTCATGTGTTATCCCATAATTTGCACTCAAAAGAATGTTGAAATTAATTTCTTTAATTATTTGACAAAATTCTGGGGTATTACAATGTAGACACAAGAAACAACCCATAAAATTGTGATTTAATGAGGGAATAGAACACTAGAAGGATAGTGGAATATGTGAACCCAGAAATATCCTATAATCTGGCCGAAATTTCTAAGATAAAATTGACTGACCAAACCATGATAGATTGATCTGAGATTTGGTGCGGAGACCTGTAGATATATCTAGAAGCTGACTACAAAATTTCAGGACATTCCGATCTATTTAGCTAGGTCAACCATAGAAAATAGTCACTGCGTGTCACAGGGGATATGGAATCTGTGCAGTTTCTGTTATCATGCTTAGAAACCTTAGTAAACGAGGTCCAAAAATTATAATTTCAAATTCTCGAGAAACTTTTGGAAGTCTAGACTAGTTTTGAAAAGTTCGGCGCAAATCCGATGAACGAATTGCTCGCAGAAAAATCGGAAAAATGGTTGCACAAATAGGGTCATAGGCTAAGGTTTGTGCCTAAGTAATTGGAATTGGGAATGATTGACCCGTTTTGGCCCAATTGACTCCATGAAGACCAGAATTGACCCTTTGTGACTCTGTTGACCAGCTAGGTCAGCAAATGATAAGTTGACTAGGGTTGACCAAGATTAACCGAGGTCAATCAAATTAACTTAGTAACTAAGGCAAGGTGAACGAACATAGGGGACTATCCTTGACTAGGTCAAGTAATTGATTAACCAATGACATAGAATTAGAGTGGGCCAAGTTCCATGTTAATGTTAAGAAGTAGCGTCAATTCTGCAGGACCCAATGCTAACGGGATGCAGTCGGTCATGAGAGGAGCGCCGGGAGCGGAGCATCCCAGTGAGTAGTATTTTCTAACTCATTTCTTAGAGCTTGTTATTCCGTGCTTTGTGAAAATGAGATTACATATTGTGACGAATCTGCATTCTTTTAAATGGGTTTTAAATGAAAAGTACACCGAGTTTCGAGGTCCAAGAATACAGGGTTAGGATGAGTTGTGTCGGTCTCTCATACGACCCCGAGAGGTGACTATAAGGCAACGACAATATGACCTAATCGAAGCGTCACTATAAGGCAACGACAATAAGTCCTGGTTGGTCATTACGATGATGGCAATGGCAATAAAACCTAATCGAGGTTGACACGATGTGCCTAACTGTCTGCAACCCGCTCGAGTGATTTTTAGTCCCCTCGGAGAGCTTGCGAGCCTCGGCGAATGTTTTCATTATTTAACTGATTTTGAATAAAAGTGCACGACTGCATTATGAATTTGAAATATGTCTACTGTTGCATTCACTTGCATATGTTATTGCTCATGCATTAATGACACATGTTTTAATTGTTGAATACTTGTTTTAAGTTTGAATTAGACTGCATTACTCACTAAGCCGTTGTGGACAATTAGGTTCACTACTTTAACTTTTCAGGTTCTTCAGTAGCAAATAAGGGCAAGGGAGTTGTTATCGCGTAGGGCTATACTCTCTTACTCTTATTGGTAGGTTATCTTCGAATTTCTTGTTGTTTTGTGTTTTGAGATGTAGAACCATGTATAGGAGTGAGGAAAGCATGTATATAATAGATAGTCACTCCCGTTGCTACACATGTTGTAATGACCCATTTTGGATAATATCAAGTTCTCATTTGCGTGCGTGTCTTTAAATTTCTTTTGCATTCCTTATGATCACTCTAAAAGTGTGTGATGTGGTGTTGTATGTTGAGGCTTAACAGTGTTTTGGCAAATTCGGCTTGCGGGCAGGTTTGTTCGGACACTGTGCCGGTCGGTTCGCGTTTCATCCTAGAGAAGGGGTCCCGATAAGAAGATTAACAAAAGAAAGATGAGCAGTGAAAATCAAAGAACTTAAATGCAAAAAAAAGACAATCGAATAACAGTGACTCTGAAGAAGATGAGTATTCCCAAGTGATTTTTTTAGGGCGGGAGCTGGTTTTTTTTTCTTTTTATATTTTTTTGTAGTATAATCTCATAATAATGTACGAATAATGCGAGTATAACGATTGTTCGGTTGTTGATACAAAAATGCAGGGTTAACATGTGAATAATGTAGGGATAACATGTGAATAAAATGTGGTATAACGTATGCATAACATATGAATAATTATAAAATAATGCCAGTAATGGTAGAGGTATAACATACCAAGCTACGGATAATGCGTCAATAATGGTATAATACAAGAATAATAACAGAATAATACGGGTATAAACTTGTTGGGTTGTTTTGGTAAAAAATGCGGGGATAACATGTGAATAATGTAAGGATAACATGTGAATAAAATTTGGTATAAAGTATGTATAACATATGAATAATCATGAAATAATGCGAGTAATGGTAGAATGTTGATATAAAATAGCAAGCAATGAATAATGCATATATGAATAATGGTGTAATGCAACTCATTATTAACCATAATAATAATATATGGTTGTTTATTATTATTATTATTATTATTATTATTATTATTGTTGTTGTTGTTGTTGTTGTTGTTGTTGTTGTTGTTGTTATTATTATTATTATTAATGTATATATAGTTACTAAAATTATATAAGAATTCTACATTTTAAACGTATATTATCATATTTTATTAAAATAAATGCAAAGATTCTTTTTTACTGTAATAATGCCAAGTAATCTTGTTTTGTTAAAATCTCAAATAACAATTGAAAGTAAGTAAAATATTATAAGAACATTCTTTCAATACATTTAATATATTTATCTGTGTTATATATAATAGAAACTTTTTACATTAAAGCGAATTTAGACTTAAATTTAATTTTTTGACTTTAGTCCATTTATTTATTAAAAATTTAGCTTTATCATTAAAAATTAATAATTTAATACTTTTATCATTAAAAATTTAGCTTAAATTGAATTCCAAAGGCTACATCTGAGTACGTTCGATGGAAAATTGGATCATATGGTAGTTGACATACGGGTTTTCGAAATAAACAAGCACCTCAATGCTTTAGGGGTTGGAACTGCTTTTTACTAGTAGGAGATGATCATGAATGATCTAAAGACTAATAATTCAACCATAACATGCAAACAATTCAAGAAACTATTTTATGATAATTTCTTCTCCTTGGCCATTACTAGACAGTTCTAGTCAGAGTTCATGTGACTGGCACAGAGGCCATGACCGTGATAGAATATAAAAGAAAATTTACTAAGCTGTCAAGATTTCGTCTAGAGTTGGTCAGCGATGAGCAGGCCAAGGCTAATAAGTTTGTAAAAGGACTGTAGGAAAAAATTAAGCAAGCTAATTATTCATTTGAGTCTAACTACATTCAAGGAGATAGTAGTTAGGGCCCAATTGATTGAAAGAGATATTACCTTAGAACAATCTTCGAAGAATCAAAACAAGGGGCAACAAAATGATTAAAAGGCAAGAAATGAGAACAAGAAGCATAATACTTATCATAATGATGGAAATATGGCACCTCATACTTGCTTACAGTAAGGGTAGTTGTATACCTAGGCATGACCTAATCGTGCTAAAGAGATGCATAGGGAGTAGGCTAGATGACATAGTTATGTTTCCATTGTAATTAGCAAGGACATGTGGCAAAGTTTTGTCTTACCAAAGCTCAAGCTCCTCAATAGCAACAACAACAATATAATTAGGGGAGTGGACCAAATGGTTGCCCTCAAGTTAATCAACACCAATAGCCCCAACTGGATAATAACCAGGGGCAAAACCAAAATTAGAACTAGGGTCATGGACAAAATTAGGCCAGAGTTTTTGCTGTTGAATATGTTCAAACAGATCAAGTGCCTACAATAGAAGGAACATTTATATTGTTTAATGTTGTAGTGAAAATTTTGTTTGATTCGGGTGCTACTAAATCTTTTGTTACTAAACAATTAGTAGATAGGTTACGACTGGTAACTAGTACTTTGCCTATGACATTAAATGTATCCACACCTATAGGGACTAAAGTTACCTCAAAAGAATGAGTAATTGTGACATTGGACTTGGAGATAATATGATCTTACTCAGTCTCTACGTACTTCCATTTTATGAATATGATGTAATATTGGTGATGGACTCGTTAACCTAGTATCAAGCACAGATAGATTGTACAAAGAGGAGGGTAACAATAACATTACCTTGGAGAGATACCTTTAGAATCAAAGGTGATATGCAAAGGTTAGTTAAAAGCCCAATTATAGTAATGTTAAACTGCATAAGGTAGGAAAAATATTTTAAGAAATTATTAGAGTAGGACACTAAAGAATAGAAGAAAATCTAGAACCTAGTGCTGTTTCGAGATTATGAAAGCATATTTCTAGATGAACTACGAGGCCTAACACTAGATAGAGAAGTGGAGTTCAAGATTTAAGTTCACCTTGGAACTGATCCCATAGCCATTACACCGTTAAAAATGGGACCAATAGAGCTCATTGAGTTGAAGGCTCAATGAGCTCCAAGAAAAAGGATTCATCAGCCCAAGTGAATCACCATGGGGAGCTTTGATATTGTTTGTGAAGAAGAAAGATGGATCCATGGGGTTGTGTGTTGACTATCGAAAGCTAAATCAGGCGACAATGACGAATAAGTGTCCCTTGCCAAAGATAGATAATCTATTTGATCAATTGAGAGAATCCAACAGTCAAAAATATGCAAGACACCATTTAGAACTCGATAAGGACATTGTGAGTTCACGATGATGTCATTTGGTTTAATTAATGCACCAACAACATTCATGGATGTAACACCCCAAAGTTTTCAAACGTACATAACTTGAAAATAAATTTTTAAAAATTATGAAATAAATATAAAAATGTGTGAAAACATGTTTTAAATGACTATTATATGGTATGGTATGGAAATAAAATAAATTTAGATGTTTGAAAATGGGGAAAATGCTGGAAAAACATGGAAAAAACGTGATTCCATGCTAGTGACCGCGGTCTTCAGTAGAAAATCTCGAAAAAAAGCTAGGTCACCGTGGTGACCGCGGTCCGTAAAGTGCCGACTGCGGTCATTACGCGAAATTTAAACAATTTTGAGCCCTAAATTTGTCATTTCACGCACAAAATTTTTTGAGTTGATCCAGAGTTCCAGAGATGCGATCCAGAGCTGATTCAAGGAGGAGTTAAAGATCTAAGGTAGGAATCTGAACCTATTAATTGTTTAAGTTTCAATTCAATTGATTCATTCAGAATCCGTATCGAAAATAAGGGTTTTGAGGGTTTGATTGTATAAAATGATCTGAAACCCTGTGAGCTCGGATCTTCCTTCTAAACTGACAAATTATCAATCTAGAACTAAATTCTTTAAGTTTTGACTATTCATTTGTAGTTTTAGACGAATCCAGAGGAAAGTTGCCTATCTGGAGGATTTTTCGTGGTGCAAATCGCTTGATAGGTAATGAAACCCAATCTATTCTTCTTTCGAAGTTGTAGTTAGTTCTAAATTTGTTCTATTCTTAGTTTGGAATGAGTTGACTGTAATTTCATATTTTTGTGAGGAGAAATGGAAATTTAGATTTTTTTTGGTTATTTGTTGAAGAGGGATTATTGAGGATTTGGACTAAATGACGAGATTTAATCATTTTAGCCTATGGATTTCGAGCATGATCCTCGCGAGTAGGCGCAAGGGACCTTCCTTGATATCAGGTGGGTGGGATTCTCTTGCTCACTAGTATTATGTAGGCTTGAGGTTCAAGGCATGATGTTTGTGTAGCCTAGGGTGTTAGATGCATGCTAGGGTGTGTAGCATGGTTGGATGCCTTGATTGATGATTGAGCATGATGTTTGGTTATATGCTTTCATTATTTGCTTGAATATGCGGCACAATGTCTGGTTATTTATGTCATTTGCTATATGATTTAGATATCTTGAATGTTGATTGGGTTTGAAATGAAACCTGTTGTAACTAAAGAAGATTAAATTAAGATTTAAAATCAACGTACCGGAGCGATGGTAGGTATCGGTCGACGACTCATGGACGTGGATGTACTTGCCACACGACTTCTTCCAGATCCCATCGTTGGTGTTCTTAGTGAAGCCTCCTGCGAAGGCTGAGAGTTTCCTCAGACGGGCGAGCATTGGCCGTACACCATAGCGCCTATTCTTGGACGACGTGACAGGTCTTGAATGGTATCGTAGCTCGAGGCGGTACTACGAAGATCAATCTCTTGTCACCAGAGGAACACCGGGAGTATGGCTCTTTCGATTTTAGGATACAACAAAACAAATAACTGTGTGAAACGATTAATGTAATAAAAGTGTGTGCATGTTTTGGATTTCTAGTTTATATAATGCTAGTGATGTGTAGAGATGATCCATTGGGCTCTCGAGCTCACCCCATTTTCTTTCACAGGTACTCGCGGAGGTGGAGTACCCTAGCTGACCGCTGATTCAGGGTTGGTGTGGTGATCTCGCTGGGAGATCACTGTTGGACTTTTGTTCTAGTTTTTGTTGTAATTTTCACTAATCATGTATATGTTTTGAACAGGTCGTGTGGCCGAATATTTCTTTTTGGAAATTGTTGAACATTTTAAAATGTTATTGGGACTTTGGGCTCGGTGAACCTATTTTTAATCACAGTTTTGAGATGATTTTTGCGATGTTACTTTCATTGACTAGTATCATGTATATGATAGTTTTACTTGAGCCCTGATAGATGGGTTGATGTTTTGATGGTTTCCGCTGCAGAGATTTGCTTTCCATTGTAGATAATTATTGTGAAAATTCGGTGAAGTATTTGAAACTATTTTTTGAATTATGATATTCACTGATAGACATAGCAGCATGTTTATCAGGATTGATATTTTTCTCATTTGATGAAAATTGAGACTTGGGTTTAGTGTGTAGAAAGAGGTTGACAACCCCGGGTTCCCGGCGGGTCAAACCCACAGAGAGATGAAAAGTCCTGCGTACACAGCAGAGTAGCTGAAGGGAGCGCTAGTAGATGTGCTGGCCCCACATGACGCATGCATGAGGACTTGGGTTTCGGTCCGGGGGTTCGAAGGTGTCACATTGTGGTATCGGAGCTAGCTAGTAGTTCACTGGGCACATATGTTGTTTGATACCGCGGGATGGTATCATAACCCTGTTAGTAGCTCGCTGGGAAAGAGTATAGTCTAATGTGGACTTGGGTTTTCACTATAAATGGTCACCAAATTATGTTTTCACTAGAAATGAATTTGTACTGAATTTGAAATGTTTTTAAAAGTGATATGAGTACGAGGTCATCTACTAGTGATTTGATGACTATGTGGCTAGAAGTCTAGAAGAGAATTGGATGATATCAACATGTTTGAGTTACTAGTCGCAGGTGGACAAGAGTACATGTAGTAGCCCTGTAGGTGGAAGCTTTGCTCCCTGCAAGTGATGCGCTATATGGAAATTGTCCGAGACTTGGGACCGATGCTATCACATAGGGGAAAATGTACATAATGTTGAAACACTAGGTCTAGGAAAAGACTGGGGGTGTGCTTTCTGACACAGTGGATCATACATTAAAAGCTTTAGGGCATAAAATAGAGACAGATAATGTGAAAACGCACACTTGATTGGTCATGAAATAGTTCAGAAAGATCCTGTATCACAGATCTCTCTGTTATACTATGGTGAGGAAACTCAGTGTGGTATTCTTAGAGATGATGAGGTATAGAGGAAAACTGAACTTGGAGACTGACGACCAGGTATGGTGAGTGGTCGATTCCTTCGACAGAACTTGTACGCACTGTATTCTACTAGATATGGGATGGTCGTGTACGGTGGGTCTTGCGTCAGCCTTAGGGAGTGAGACACTTGCAAAATTGTAATGGGCAATGAACGGACTCTTTGGAAGAACTTGTACGCATTGTATTCTACTGGTATGGGATGGTCACGTACGATGGGTCTTGCGTTGTCCTTGGAGACTAGGATTTGGCATAAATATATACTAGCCGTAATAGAACAGGGATTCCATTATGCCAGTGTGCATTGTTTGCTTGTTTGTTGGATGTTTGCTTTAGATATATGTGATATCACTATTTTGAGTATTGACACACAAATTCCTATACCAAGAACTGAGTAAAATGTTGTTGACTTAGAAGCATAAACTTTTAGACCACTGAAACAAATCGAGAACTTAGAGATTTGAATTTAGAGTCATAGTAGTACAATGACGAGATAGTTATAGGTAGGTTTAAATTACTTAGTATTATCACAAGTCACAGTGTCCAAAGATATGGGCGAAAAAGGGTGTGAAACTGAAATGGAAGTGGAAATAAAGTTCCATTACATTCAGTTATTAAAATTTCTGCTTCCTTATGATTAAGATATTGGATACTAAAAATGATTTTTGACTTGTAGACTATGCTGAGAGGACGTGGTAGAGATAGACCCAGAAGAGGTAGAGGCCGAGGTGAGGCTACTATTGAGCCGAGGCCTAGTGATGAGGGTACGTATGTGGCAGCAACACCGGCTATGATTGCTTTGACACCAGAGGCTATTACAGAGATGATGCAGAGGGCAGTGGAGCAAGTTATGAGGACCCTGCAGCCATCAGCATCTACACAACCATCAGCACCAGTGCAGCCACAGGTGCAGCCACAGTTACCGACAGAGCCACTGTCATAGGTTCAGCCTCAGGCACATCAGGGGTCTGCATCCATAGAGGCAGTGCCACAGAATCTATCAACAGGTTTTGACAAGGAACAGAAGGATCTTTTGGTAGAGTTTCAGAAGTTGTGTCCCAGTACATTTGAGGGGATAGGTGAGTATATGGTAGTAGACAGGTGGTTTTTTGAGATGAATAAGCACCTAGACGCTATGGGGGCAGTTGGGCCTAGGAGAGTGGCACTTGCCGTACATCAGTTGGTAGGACCAGCCTACCATTGGTGGGAGATGATTGTAGCCGATTTCGCCATTGATCACTCAGCTATGTTATGGGAGGACTTTAGGATTTTATAATAAGTTCTTCTCCACGACCAGACAGCAGCAGCTGCAGTTAGAGTTGGTCCGACTGGTGCAAAGAGGCATGACTGTTATAGAGTATGAGCAGAGATTCACTGAGCTATGCAGATTTGCTCCTACTTTGTTCACAGATGAGCAGTCTAAGGTGGACTATTTTGTTGGGGGATTGAGGATTGAGATCCGGAAGATTGTGGCACCGTTTAAGCTGGCAACTTTATTAGATGCAGTGGAGAGAGCTCAGATGGTTGAGAAGGATCTAGAGTTGGAGCAGACATTGAGGGGTAAGAAGAGGACCCAGCCAGACCAATCTGCAGGATCTTCTCAGGTGAGATCTAGTGGTCAGGGGACACAGAGAGCAGCCCAGGCATAGCGATCAACACAGATTCAAGATAGGCGGCAGAGATAGCCATCTCGTCCCGATCAGCCTGTTGATGCACGTAGAGAGGAAGCGAGGAAGAAGGGGTTGTGCTATATATGCCATCAGGAGGGACACATGGCTAGATTTTGTCCTATTGGAGCAGTGACTCCTACACCTCAGCCACGACCACAGACTCGAGCCCAGACAGCTCTCACACAGTCGAGACCACAACCACAGTAGCAGACTAAGGTTTGCTTGTATGCAGCTGATAGCCAGACAGATCCCACCCCAGCGGTGGAAGGTACGTTCTTATTGTTGGTGTGGCTGTGCGGGTGTTATTTGATTCGGGTGCTACTAAATCTTTTATCTCTGAGGATATTGTGAATAAGTTACAGTTGGTAACGAGGCCTCTAACTAAATCTTTGGAGGTGGTCATGCCGATTGGCGATACTGTGAGTTCGAAGAAGAGATGTAAATGTGAACTCACCTTTGGAGATCGACTGATTTCAACGGATCTTTACATGCTGCATTTTGGCGGCTATGATGTGATACTGGGGATGGACTGGTTGACCCGATACTAGGCACAGATTGACTGCCAGAAATGAAGAGTTACCATCAGGTTGCCATCTGGTGAGTTGTTAAAGATTGATGGGAGTGTACAGAGGGTGCCAAGGAGTCCTCTGTTAGCCCTTTTGTATGTTGTTAAGCAGAAAGAGGATTTCAGATAGCTTTTAGTAGAGGAGGATGCAGAAGGGACTAAGGAGGTTCAGGGGATACCTGTGGTATGTGATTATGTTGATGTGTTCCCTGATGAGTTACCTGGACTTCCGCCACACAGGCAGATTGAGTTTAAGATTGAGTTGCATCCTGGTACAA
>JAJIYU010020386.1:0-10425 GCA_030144865.1 Tinospora cordifolia | reverse complement strand
GTATCATGATTTAATTAAACATACAATTGCAGTAATCAATTTAGTATTTGTCCAATAATGATAACATTGTTAACATGTTTTGATTTGTGACCTTTCATTTAATCTCTTATGTTTTTTTATCTCTTGATATTTTCCCTTATCCTTCTTCCATATTTTTTGCTTTTTTTGAATATATGTACTATTGTTTTTGAATATTGTTAAATCGATTGAAATGTTATATTACAAGATAAACTACAACACCTAGTCACATGTAGTTAGTTTTGACTTATATTAAGTCTATTAATATAAACACATGATTGTATAAAAATCTTAATGTGGGTCTTCATTGCAAGTTTGCAGTCAATGAGATGTTATTTATTTAATTAAAAGAATTTGGCATTATTTTTTATTCTTTTCTTCGAATCTTTCCTGACATATTAAATCAATTATTAATTTAAATTAATGTTTAAGTAAAGTAATCATGTAATCAAATAATAAGTAATTATTTTTAAATCATTAAATTACAAAGCTATTGCAAATCTTTATGCCCCTGATGGATGTTTTAAAACATTGACCTTTGAGAAAATAACAACGACAATCATTACAAAATTACTTCTACTTTTTTTTAAGCATTGATTTCACATCTTGAGAAAAGGCACAGTTCTCTTGGGTGAATTTTCTCGGAGTGAGACTGTTATTCTCTCGTTATAAGAGGGTGATTACTCAGTCTTGATCTTTGTAATTCTCTTGGGGTTCCGATGGAGGGTTGGTGGTAATCATTCTTCTTCAAGAGGAGGAAAGGACTTTTGGAGTATAGAGAGCTGGGTGAACACCCCTTAAATGGAGGAATTGAAGCAATGTTGTCGATTATGGTAAACTCATTTCAAAGAGGAGCCTGTTTAATAAAAATGTATTCAACAAGACAATGATTTAACCTTGTTCCTTGGAATACTCTTTCCCCTTTTTTTAATGTTGGGTCCAATCTTTTCTTGGTCCATTTTAGCCGCCATCGACGAACAAAAATGAACCACCACATTCTAACAATTCCTTGGCAATTGTTGTGGAGGATAAGGGAGGGAGGCATCTTGATGAAATTGATATTATAAAAGTTAAGCTTTGGATACAAGCACTCAACTTTCTAATAATCCTCATCACAAGAGATGTTAAGAAAATCATTGTTGATATTGTGAGGGCTTCATCGAGATGGGAAATGACTTGGACAATTGACTTTAGGGTAGATTGCATTGCTTCAAAGCTGACGTCAGTATGTCAAAGGACCTTCAACTGGTCCGTATTAAACTCAACAAAGATGAAGATCCAGCGTGGTAATTTTAAGTGTGAAAGGCTTTGAGACTCTTATTTCAGTTGTGGGAGGTAGGAAGGTGGTTCACACATGCATTCAAAGGAATCGCAATCAAAATTGTGGTAACAATGCCCAAACATAAGATAAAATGAATGAGAATAATGGGAGGTGCGGCTACGATTTAGGACCTTTAAAAAGAGGAACCAGGAAAGTTGTACTTAGGTTACTAGAAAAAGGAGGGTACTAGAATTATCAAAGATGTGGAGGGACGGGAAAGACTTGATTGCAGGCAAAATACCTCCTTCATCTTATCCTGCCAGTAGTAGAATAATGATTTTCACACTTTATCCAGCAAACAAGGGTGATGTGTTACCTAAGACTAGCTCTATAAAGGTTAGGGCATCAGTAATGCGCTCGGTCAATGAGTGATGCCAGCTCATTGTCCGGGCGCCAACTTATTTTTTATAAAAAATAAAAAATAAAAAAATAAAAACAAATGTTGAGTATTCAGTGCAGACCATGCACTTAACATTTTGCTTGCTGAGGTGACACTCCATTGAACGCCACCTCAGCGCATTATACCTGCATAAATGATGCCCTTAGAGGAAAAAAAGATTGACAAAGGGGTGGTTGATAGTTATCACACACTATGAAAAATAAAAATGATGATTTTGGCATGCCTTAGCAAATTGCTTTTATGTTGGGTAGTCGAGGTTGTAAAGATGACAATGCAAACATTGAACCAAAAGTCTCACGAAACAACAATGAGGCCAACTAAAGGAAAATGTGATTTTGGGAACACAAATTTAAAGAGAGAAAAAAACAGCTTGGCTAATATATATATATATATATATATATATATATATATAATTTTAAACTCTATCTTGAGAAGTTTTCAAAGAGGAAGACATGGTTTTCAAGGAAGCCCTCATCATTAGAGGGAGGGGCAAAGAGTGAAAGCATTTGACAGGTGCTTCTTTTCTTTCAAAAGAAAATTGGAAACATGGCGAAGGGATACTAGAAGAAGACCTCAAGGGGATGATAATGCTAAGGGAAAGGGATTTGCAAGAAAAAAATACTATGATGTAAGTTTTGTACTTAAGGAAATTGCACATCAATGAGCTTTATAACGCTAGCTTGTTGGCTCCTTGTATGGAATGCTTGAGGGCTTGGGAAACCTCAAACATGCAAGAGATATTGTATAAGGAAAATATCCCAAAATTTTCGAACTAGTATTTCTAATGGAAACTAAGATATCTAATGCACGACCTAAAAGAGTAAGGGCTTGGCTTGGTTTTGATAAAAGTATTTAAGGTTCAAGAACTAATAATAGAGGAGCACATTAATGTAGGATTGAAGGATGGATCCTCTTCTAAGGGAAATTTCACTGGCTTTTGGTGGGACTTAGTGGCAAGCAATCACCACATGTCATGGGAGCTAATTCAAAGACTCTATATTTGTAATGTAAAGGAATGGCTGATTGTAGGAGACCTTAACGAGGCCCTTTATGTCCATAAAAAGGAAGAAGCAAAAATCTTAGGTGTTTGCAAGATATATTCAGGAATGTTATTTTGAACTATAAGCTAATTGACATAATTAATGTTTCATATGGAGTAACAAAAAGGTAGGCTAGAGAATATTGGAGAAAAGATAATGATAGGGGTTTAGTTTATAGCTTTTGGTATCCAAATTCAGAATTTTTATTAGTGGATTTGGGTACATAGATCATAGCCTATTCTCATTAAAAAGGTTCTTGATGAGGGGTCAGTAACTCCAATAAGTCAAAATCAGTGAAAATACTTTGAGCTCTTTTGGATCAACAACCTTGAATTAAAAGATAAGATGTTGGAATTATGTTGGGACCCCTTTCCTAGGCCGGAGGGTAGCTCGATAGGCACAGCGACTCAACGAACTCACTCAGAGTCTAGTTCGCCTAATCACTGCTTTGACTTTTAAACTACAATTCAAAGTAACATTAGAGTGATTTCAAGAGTTTTTCAAGTGAAGTATGAGAGTAAACAAAATATTATAGTTAAGTCTATGAGCAAGTAACACCCTTTCATACAATAGAAGTTTGCTACCATGGATTACATATTGTCTTGTTTCAAAATATACAGTTGAACATTAATTGCATATACACAACTGACCAACCTCTAACAAAACCAAGAAAAAGGAAAAGAACCACCAAGAAAACTAGACTATCACTATGCCTTTCCCTATTATCCCAAAAATAATGCATATATGCATAAATAGTAATGATGAAATAGTGCTTGAGAATATGACATGAGTAAAACTAGGCATAAACAATGCAACAATTAAAGAAAAATAGTTGGAATGCATGCTTATTGAAAACAATATCTGGACTAAGTTTCAAATCATCAAATTTAACTCTATGGTCATCGCTCGAGCATGTCATGAGTCAAGCATACCTGTAATACCCCGAAGATTTGCACGAAGTTCGATGAACGAAATTAAATAAAATAATTCAACTTTAAGAAATTTATAACATTTTCGGATATAAATTGTATATACTCTAAAGCATAAAATAAATAAAATTAATTGTGAAATTTTGGTATCAAAAAATATATAATATAAAGAAATAGAAACATATATATACATAGGTATGAGTTAAATACGTGATGCAAATATTAAACATTAGATGAGTATAAATATATATTTAGTATATGTGTTAATATGTAAACATATATAATATTATATAATGTTTAGCTTTAATCAAGTGAGTCATGAGCTAGGTGTATCCCTCGAATACCCCAACCCAACACTCTGCCCTCAAGTGTCGTCACTCGAGTGGGTCAGAAGCTAAGTACACTGATCATATGACCTAACCACGCACTCAGGCATCGAGTCTAATTCCAATCACATAACACACCCTGACCTCAAGCTTGGGCCTCGAGCCTAAGGTCTCATTATTGTTGTTGTTAGTTGCATTGCGTACTATGTTATAAGTATTTTGCATATGTTTTACATTGGTTTTCTAGGAAGTATAACATATTTGGGCATACTTAGGTGCATGATCATTTAGTTTAACATTGCATGTATTTAGACATTTAGAGAATTTCAATATGATTTTCATCATTCATATTTGTGATTTAATGCCCGAGGAAGGGTTCTCAATTGCTTGTGCAGTTTAGATTACGCAAAAATGGACATACAAGAAAGAAAGTGGAAAAGATGGCCAAAGCTCAAAGAATGCACAAAACGCAAAATGAAACAAAGATGTGCGCAAGACGCACTACTGTGGTAGTGGAGAACATTAGTAGGAAAATTGTGTTTTTTGCGAGATTTTGTAGGCCGAGCAAAGCTACTGCAGTCGACTGCGATAATGCGATTAAGAGATTTTTTAGGGTTATTTTAAGTTGCGACATTGGTATTTTAAGATAACAACTATAAATTGATCATTGTATTAGGGTTTTATTATTCATTCCGTTGTTGGTTTTCATTGCTGTTGATGGTTTCGAGTTTGATTTTTGTTTTAAGCTTTCAAACTTTGATATGAAGCCTTAATAAAATTAATATTGAAATTATATTGGGATTTGAGATTGTTATACTTAAACCATTCTCTGAGAATGATATCTGATTATTTACTATATATTACTATTGTGATCTTGTACACTTGCAGTGATCTTGTTACTCCTGCAAGTGTACAGGTTCGCTTAAGTATTAACCAGTGAGACCTAATATTGTCCTCAGAGAAAAATGGTTTGTTTAGTGATCTCAAATCCCAATCTAATATTGGTTTGCGTTTTATCAAGGCTCTAACTGACGTGATTGTATCAAACTCTAAACGAAAATCTATCATAGTTAAAGTGATAATTCTGTTTTTAGAAATCTGTGTGTAATGGGTGTCTAGGATGGTGAATGCCTCTGCATGACCCGTGATTCTTGTTTTTGGTTATGAATTGTCTACACTATGAGTTTTCACATCTATAATTGAAATCCTCTCCCCAGGTGCTCAATATTGATTAGATTTGTCTTGTAAAGCCCTCTCTCGAGGTGCTTACTCAACAACCTAAAGTTGTGTATTCAAAAGTCCCTGTGCAACTCCCTAGATCAGGTAATAACCTCCCGATCAATCAACTATTCTAAGTCCAAACTGCGATAACCACCCTTCAGACCTCTCTCCCAAGTTAGTCTAAAGTATTGAGTTCATCATGTCTATCGCCAGTAAACACAAAGCATTAAGCCTGCACAATGTGGAATAGTATCTCTAATTCAATGACTGCAATTAGATATCACAGTTCATACATTGAACATCACATTCTAGACACAAAAAACTAATTAGCTTGACATGAAATTAATAGAAAACATTAAACAATAATCAAAGAAGTAAATCATACTCAAAATTTGATAAGAATCTTCAATCCCTAATTGGAACACTGGTTTTTGCTCTTCTCAACCGTCACAAGTAATTTTTTTCCAAATTGAGTATATCTGAGCTCTAATAACCTCTCCTATTTATAGTCCCGTACTAAAAAAATCCTAAAAACTATGAAAATCCCGATAATTAATCGTGTGACCGTGGTCAGTAATGTTCTTCAATAAAAATTGGAATTTCCTCGACCTATCCACCGCGGTCCATCCTTTTCGTTCACAAACCTAGTTCTGGTTACCGCGGTCACTAGTTCACCGACCGCGGTAACCAGTGAGCTTTACCCACTTTGTATCATTCTTCAGCTACTACGATCTTTAGTTATTCGACCGCGGTCTCTTGACACTTTCTTTATGATTTCTTCTTCTTTTGCCTTCATATGATGTACTTTCCCTTTTTGCTTCAACCTGTACCTGCAATACACTAAATTTTCTTTCCCAGACATCATTTTCTCACAAAAGAATTTCAAATCCTTAAAACAAAGCTTATAATGAAATGAAACAATGCGGGTCCCTAAACTACATGCTCATGCTACTAATTATGCAAATCTTTACCTAATTCTCCCTTTATTTCCTATAAAATGCAATAAATCACATATACTAATATTAGCTTATTGTGCAACTAACAGATCCCAATAATTGTAAATCTATATATACCTCAAAATCATTTGATTTTGCTCAAATTAGATGAAACCGTCCACCCTATGTCATTTCATATATGTTTTATGCAAATAATATAAGTTAAAATAAAATTTGAATTAAATTACTCACCTCAGGTCCTGTGTACCGGTGTTTTGTTAACACTTGGTCCAGTCGTACAATATATACTCTGATTTACGTTGTTTAAACTCAATTTTAGTTTCTTTGTAAAACATAACTCAATTCTAGTTTTATTGTCCCTAATTGATATCGGTCAACTTAGATTTGACTTGGTCAAATTTGGTCAAACTTGTTCAACCAATCAAACTTATTCAAAATTGGTTAATTTGATCACTTTTGGTCAAATTATGTCAACATGGGGTCAATTTGGTGAAATTAGGTCAATATGGGGTCAATTTAGTTAAAATTATCAATTTTTCATACTTAGTCAAATTCTAGTTATATAGTCCCCATTGCGTAACAAATTTTATGATTTTTTTGTGATCAAATCAGTCATTAGATTGATGTAAAACTTTTTAGATTTGATCTACACTTCTTAAATATTTACCAGAATTTCAGTTTGTAATTTTTGAATTTAATTTGATTGGGGTTTTAATTGGATTATCAATCCCCTTCACTTTCGGAATTTCATGTGACAGATAGTCCCATTTCATCTTAATTGACCTACTTACCTATATCAAATTTGAACCAAATTTGGTCCACTTATTTTTGGAATTTCCAAAATGGTCTTCACTAAATCTCAACTCAAAACAACAAGCTTTGGTTAGTCAATTGGTCCCCTAAGTTCATGTATTTTCTTGAATTTCAAGTATTATTTTTTTCATGAAATCTCAAATTTTAAAATATTTCCTACACCTCTTGTATTTATTTAGATCATAGAAACATTTTCTTTCAAAACTCATTCGAATCAGAATGAATAAATGATCAAAATCCTACTCATACATATCATCAAACACAGTCCTATAACAGGTTGCAACTAACTCACTTTGGCATCTTGTAAATCACAATCACGAGCTTAGTTTCCAATTTTAAAAAATTGAAACTTGAAATATGCATACAAGAGAGGGAATAGGGTAGTTTTACCTCAAGAGAAAATCATGAAATGGTCATAGAAACACTCTTCCACAACCCGGACCAGTCACTTTTCCAACAGTTCCATATTTCAACCATATCAAGTGCCCTACCATTGTGGTCATTTTTCTCTCTTACAACTATGAGCTTGGACCAAGGGAAGGTGGTAACTTGAAGAGGGATGTGCAAGCTCTCCAATGGTGGTTTTCATGCCCTATTTGGGTTTGAGATGAAGGAGGACAAAGATGACAAAGATGAGTTGATGGATTGTATGTTTTGGGTGGCCATGCAAGGAGCCTTGCTGGCTAGACCCATGTGATTTGGCCGACGGCTTTGCCTAATGGCAAAACCATGATCCCAAAACTAGGGGTTGTGCTTAGTTTTGCTTATGGGAAAGGAGGAAAGAGAGAGAAGAAAGGAAGGGGGAGGGGGAAGAGTTAGGCGTGTGGACTGCCTAGATGCATGGGTCGGTCCACGTGCCATGTCCGGCTTGCATGTGCCCAGTGGCCCATGCACTTGTCTGGCCCACATGGGCCTCTTGGCCTATGCTCTTTTGCAACCCACATGAGCTGAGATCCATCTACCATTCGGCCCGCATAAACTTGGCCCATGGTTCTAGGCTTATGACCCCTTTTTTTTTTCTTCTCCCCCCTCAGCTCATGTGCTGAGTGCCGACCCATGCGTGGGCCCCCCTAAAAAAAAACTGGGGTCGTGCATAGTTTTGTTTATGGGAAAGGAGGAAAGAGAGAGAAGAAAGGAAGGGGGAGGGGGAAGAGTTTCGTTTCCTTTATTTTTGTATTGTTACCATTTTAAATTCATTAGTTTACTTACTCATCTATTATGATTTTTATTATTAATATCCTTATTTATTTGTCTATCTGTTTATTTATTTATTTCTAATTTTTTTACAAAATTAGCTCAAATTCTTTTCTAAAAAAATGTGGTCGAATGCATAAAATCAATTACACCAAAATTGAGGGTTGTTACAAATTCTATAAATGCAGGCGTGTTTTGAGTCATGATCATAGTATTAATGCTTCAAGCTACTCTTGTATGTATAGGCTTGAATGGTGAGGTAAGATAAAATTTGGAACAATCCTAAAAAATGAAGGAGATGAGATGCTCCCAAAAAGGCATATGACGGTCATAAGGGATGAAGAAGTGGCTTTGATTAGGAATCTAGAAGTGAAGTGCAAGAAGTTACTAGCTAAAGAAAAACTATTTAGAGCAAACAGTGGAGAATCCAACATTTCAAGCATGGCAAACAAACATAGTATTCTTTCTTTCGAAGGCCAAATTGTGATAGATGAACAATTAAATCAATCAACTTATAAAGAAAGATGAGACATGAAAACATGACATGGAGACAATTGCGACTACACTAGAGAACTACCTTTATAAGCTATTTTCATCAAGATATATTGGATTGATCATATTGTTGCTATTGTTGACAGAGTTGATCAAAATGTGGCTAATGTCCTAAGTGTTCAACTTGGTCTTCCATTTTTAGCAGATGAGGTAAAAAAACATTTTATTCTTGATGTCTCCATTAAAAGCTTTGGTTTTAATGAGTTGACGATCCTATTTCATCAAACTTTTTGGGATGTTCTTGGATTGATGCTTGCAATGGTTTTCTATGTTGTCTTAACCGGTGATATTGGCTAATTTAACCAAACCCTTACTTCCTTGATTCCAAAATCATGAAACTATCAACCTCCTTAGACTTTAGACCCACTAGATCTATAATGATATTTACAAGCTTATGACAAAAATTTCATTAAAAATGAAACCTCTTATGGGTCATTCAATATTTGACACCTAAAATGCACTTATCATAGGTAGATTAATAACTACTAAAATTATTCTTGCATTTGAACATCAACATCATATGAAAACATTAAGGAGGGGCTCAAAAGGGGTTACGTTTGTCAAAATGGATATGAGTAAAACTTGTGATCAAGAGAAGTGCCCTAATTAGGGGTTGTCATGAAAAAAATGAGTTTCTTCTTAGTTGGACCGATCAAATCATGAAACAAGTATCTTCTGTTTCCTTCTTTCTGATTATTAATGGTTGACCATTTAGGCATATAATCCTATCTAGAGGTTTGAGGCAAGGAGACCCCTCTTTCTTACCTATTTCTAGTGTGTAGAAAGCGTATTTAAAGGTTTAAGGAAAGAAACACTCGAAAGTGAAATTACAAATGTCCAAATAGTTGAGAATAAACCAACCTTATTGCATTTACTATTTGCTGATGATTGTCTCACTATACATAGAATATTTTCTACTAATTGCATTGTTGCGGAATTGGTGCTCAATGTGTTTGAAAAAGCATTCGGTCAACAAGTGAAAGCAAGTAAGTCATCAACCTATTTTAGCTCTTGGCCCTAATTAAGGGTTGTCATGAAAAAAATGAGTTTCTTCTTAGTTGGACCGATCAAATCATGAAACAAGTATCTTCGGTTTCCTTCTTTCTGATTATTAATGGTTGACCATTTAGGCATATAATCCTATCTAGAGGTTTGAGGCAAGGAGACCCCTCTCTCTTACCTATTTCTAGTGTGTAGAAAGCGTATTTAAAGGTTTAAGGAAAGAAACACTCGAAAGTGAAATGACAAATGTCCAAATAGTTGAGAATAAACCAACCTTATTGCATTTACTATTTGCTGATGATTGTCTCACTATACATAGAATATTTTCTACTAATTGCATTGTTGCGGAATTGGTGCTCAATGTGTTTGAAAAAGCATTCGGTCAACAAGTGAAAGCAAGTAAGTCATCAACCTATTTTAGCTCTTGTTAGTATATTATATATGAATATTATAATATCTTATATGATATAAATCTATTTAATTATATGAAATATTATAATATCTTATATGATATAAATAAGATATTATAATATACTATATAGTATCTTATATTTCTATTTCCTTTTATATATTTAGAAATTTATCTATATATATCATTGTAAAGCTCTATTGTAATTCAATTCAATCAATATTATTTCATCTTTTCATCATGG
>JAJIYU010020385.1:0-10424 GCA_030144865.1 Tinospora cordifolia | reverse complement strand
CTTTTGCCTTTACTTTTTCTTCTTCTTTCTTTTTATTTTATTTTATTTTATTTATTTTTTGTTAATGCTTTTATTCGTTTCCTTCAAGTATGACAAATTCAATTTTTGAGATGATGAACATCACTTTTCTTTGGATCCCATACTCTTAAGCATCATTTGTTAACCAACTATCCATTGACTAGTGCCTATAATTAATAACCCATTGTTAATATATGTTAGCTATTTATAATCATATCTATAAGATATTATATAAGATAAGATATTATACTAATTATAAGGATTATATTGTATCTAATATATATTATACAGTATCTAAAATATATTTTATGGTATCTTTATTTTTTTCCTTTTTTGTTCTACTGTACAGCTATAAATAGCTTACTGTAATACGTTATTCTTTATTCTGAATTGAAGGAATACAATTCACATCATGGTATCAGAGACATAAGGTCTGGTTTGAGTTTTTTTTTTTTTTTTTTCTTAGCCTCGTGCTTAGAATACTCTTAGCCAATTGTTGGCTAACTGTTGCATACTATATCTGCAGTTTCTATTGTTGACTAACCGTGATCGCTGATTGCTGATGCTGAAGATCACCACCGTCGTGATCTTGTTGGTGTTGTAAATTTGCTGCACATAGCTGTAGTGCTGCTGATTGCACTACCACTCTGCTGTTGATCGTCCCTCTGTCCAATCACTCTGCCTTGCCACCGGAAAGCACCTCCTCTGTTTTTCAACTGGTTTTGATCACCATTTTTTTGCTACTGCTACTCTCTCTGATCGCCCCTCTGTTTTGATCGCCCCTCTACCCTCTGTTCGATCACAAGAACGGTCCTCATTGTGCTCGGTTGTCCGATCGCCCTGCTACTGCTATTTTTTCTTCGTTGTCACTACAACTTGCCATTACCTCTGTTTGCTGCTGCTACTCACAGGTTCCAGCCGCTGCAACCAAACCACGGTTTGCTGGAGCTATTACGCATCTGTTGCTACTCTGTTATCCTGCTGCACAACGCCGCCCTGCTGGTTTCACCACTACAGTTTTGCTATTTGTAGACTCCATCAAACACCAACTGCGCATCAGATCTGTTGTTGCTCATCGTCCCCAGCTCTAATCTTACCTTCGTTCGCTCGAACTGCTGCTGCTGCTCATCGGCGCTGTCTCTCTCTGCTATTGCTTGGGCCAATCGCACAACCGTTACTTGCTTGATTGCCATTACTTGCCTGATTGACGTTTCTCCCCGTTGTGTTGTTCGTGCTGGTTTCTATCTGTGCTGGTGCACCAGCAACAGAAATCAACAACAGCAACAGAAATCAACAACAGCAACAGAGACTGAAACCGTTGCTCACCTCTGTTACTGTCTGTTCCTATTACGGCGGTTGCACCCGCCTTGCTGCTGCTGATTGTTTCTGCAGGACTGATTCGTTGTTGCTTACTGTTGGTTTCTTCTTCATTCTTGGCATTGATATTTGTCGTGACCCCTTAGTCCTTGATTTTTGCTGCTGTTGGACCATGGTTGAACAATCACCATAGTTTATTCCCACCAATTTCTGTCAACGTACTCACCCGACGGCCACTTGTGTTTTCTTATATATATATATATATAATGAATTCACGCAACGATATTATTCGTCCTATTGATACTATTTTAGATGGGACAAATTATAATATTTGGGCACAACAAATGTCAATTTTTCTCACAGGTCGTCGAATGTGGCGTTATGTCACAGAAGAAAAGTCAGAACCTATACAAGGTACTACTGAGACTGACGCGGAGTTTGAAGAACGGCACGAAGTTTGGGCAAGTACTCACTGTAAGATTCTATCCTGGTTAATCAATACCTCCGTGCCTTCTATTCAGATCCTTTTGCCAAAATTCCGCAATGCTCAACTTGCATGGAATTTTTTGGCCAACCGATATAATTGCTCAAGCGATTTAGCTCTTCAATATCAGTTGGAATCTTGCTTACAACACTTACGACAAGCACCAGGTCATTCAATCTTAGATTATCACTCTAAAATGAGTGCGTTATGGGATCAATTATCCCAAGCTGATCCAGATATCACGCACCCTGCTTCTGCTAAAGCATTTCAGTCATATCGAGATCGTCGTCAGTTCATTCAATTCATGATGGGTATACGAGATGATTTTGAACATGCACGTGTCTCTCTTCTTCATCGAACTCCTCTTCCGACACTTGAGACTGCACTTACGGAATTAATCTCTGAAGAAACACGTCATGCTACCAAACTTAGCATAACATCTGACCAGGTCTTGGTGACCTCTACTCCTTCCCTAGTCTCTGAACAACAGATTTCTGTTGTTGTTTCAAAAGTACTAGGAAAAGGTAAGCACAAATTCACTGGTCAATGTTACAAGTGTGGTTATTTTGGACATCGTGGTTTTGACTGTTGGCGATCAAAAAATGATCTGACTAAAAATAATTCAAGTCGCACTGCTGCTTCTACTGTCTTTGCTGCATCAAATACATCTGAAGCGCCCACCTTGTCTCTTACTACAGCTGATCTTGAGGCACTGGTGCAACAGGTTCTATCCAAAACCCCCACTGCTCTTTCTGTTAAATCAGGTAATCCATCACCTTGGTTTATTGACTCTGCTTGTTGCAATCACATGACCTCCGATATTTCATTAGTTTCACATTGTAACAACACTCCACCCATTCCTGCTATCTATACTGCTGATGGGTCAAGTATGACTGTTAGTCATACTGGTACTATCTCCACACCAAATCTATCTCTTCCTGACACACTTGTTGTTCCAAAATTGTCACTTAATCTACTTTCGATTGGTCAACTTGTCGAAGATGGTTGCATTGTAACCTTTTCTAATAAAGGATGTGATGTGCAGGATCAGAAGACGGGGCGGCTGATTGGGATCGGGCGTAAAGTTGGTCGTCTTTTTGAGCTTACCTCTCTACATGTACCTTCTTTTGCTCCTTCTATTGTTGTGTCAGTCTCCACCTGTAGTTTATGGCATTCACGCCTTGGCGATGCATCTTTGTCTCGAATTAAAACTTTAGCTTCTACTGGTTGTTTAGGTCAAGTCAATTTTGAAAAATTTGATTGCATTCATTGTCAACTGAGCAAACAAAGCGCCTTACCCTTCAATAAAAGTGAATCTGTTTCATCAGCCCCTTTTGATCTCGTCCATTTTGATATCTGGGGCCCTGCTCCCATACCTACCAAAGGTGGATCTCGATACTTTGTGATCTTTATTGATGATTTTTCAAGATATGCGTGGTTATATCTCTTAAAAGATCGTTCCGAATTGCTTGATGTTTTTCGATCCTTTCAAAAAATGATTCATACTCAATTTGGGAAAAAGATCAAAATTTTTCGCGGTGATAACGGCCCAGAATACATATCTATTTCCTTCCTTGAAACTCTAAAGAATTGTGGTACCTTATACCATCGATCGTGTCCCTATACCTCCCAACAGAATGGACGTGCTGAACGAAAACATCGGCACATTTTAGATACTGTTCGATCTCTTCTTCTTTCTTCTCAATTATCTGAACACTTTTGGGGAGAAGCTGCACTCACTGCCATCTATGTTATTAATCGTATTCCATGCTCCACTATAGCTGGCCAAACTCCATATGCAATCCTATATGGAAAAACACCTAATTATTCCGTACTAAAAACATTTGGTTGTGCATGCTTTGTCTTACTACCACCTCATGAACGATCCAAGTTGGAGCCTCGTTCAAGACTCTGTTGTTTCCTCAGTTATGGCAACGATCCAAGTTGGAGCCTCGTTCAAGACTCTGTTGTTTCCTCAGTTATGGCATTGAACATAAAGGTTATCGTTGTTATGATCCCATTGCACAAAGACTACGTATATCTCGTCATGTGCAATTCTGGGAACATAGACCATTTATGTCTCTTTCCAAATCACCTTCATCACCTCGTTCCCCTTTCCTGTTCATTGATTCCTCTCCCGACATATTTTCTGACTCTAATGTAGGTGAAACAAGCTCATCAACCTCCAACTTATCTAACGGAACTGATTTGCCTGCAACGTCGGCCGATCCAATCACCACATCACCTGAGTCTCTTCCTACACCGGAACTACGATGTTCTAGCCGAGTAAGAACTTTTCCATCTCATCTTCAAGATTATCACTGTTTTTTTGCCCTAGCCACTTTATACGAGCCAACTACCTATCGCGAGGCCAAATCTGACCCATTATGGCAACAAGCCATGGCCGAAGAACTCCAGGCTATGGAAACAACTCATACTTAGGATTTAATTGACTTGCCTCAAGGTAAAACTGTAGTAGGAAGTAAGTGGGTGTTCAAGATTAAAACTCGTGCCGACGGTTCTATAGAACGCTATAAAGCACGACTTGTTGCTCGAGGTTTTACACAGGAATATGGCATTGATTATGAGGAAACTTTTGCTCCAGTTGCTCGTCTCACGACTTTTCGCTCTCTACTTGCGATATCCGCCATTCGCAAATGGAAGATGCTACAAATGGATGTCAAAAATGCATTTCTTAATGGGGACTTACTTGAGGAAGTTTACTTAAAACCTCCTCAAGGTCTTAATCACCCACCAGGAAAAGTTTGTCGTCTTCGTAAAGCCATATATGGTCTCAAACAGTCTCCTAGAGCTTGGTTTGCTAAGTTTAGCTCTATACTCTCTCAACAGGGATTCACACCTAGCTCTTATGACTCTGCTTTGTTTCTACGACGCACAGAGGCTGGTCTCATTATTCTTCTACTTTATGTTGATGACATGGTCATTACGGGAGATGATATTTCAGGAATTCATAACTTGCAAACATTTCTTGGCCAGACTTTTGAAATGAAAGATTTGGGCACACTAAGCTACTTCTTAGGTCTTGAAGTTACATCAAGCTCTAATGGATATTATCTTACTCAAGCCAAGTATACCTCTGATCTCTTATCTCGTGCCGGCTTGACTGACAATAAAATTGTTGACAGTCCCTTAGAAAAAAATGTCAAGTTACTGCCCAATGATGGTACGCCTCTACCAGATGCAACATTGTATAGACAATTAATTGGCAGTCTTATCTATCTAATTGTTACTCGGCCCGATCTAGCTTATGTTGTCCAGCTCGTGAGTCAGTTTATGCATGCTCCAAGATCTTCTCATTATGCAGCAGTTTTACGAATATTTCGATACGTAAAGGGTACCATGTTCTATGGTCTCCATTTCTCTGCTTACTCCTCCTTAGATCTTCATGCCTTTTCAGATGCTGATTGGGCTGGGGATCCCACTGATCGTCGATCTATTATCGGATATTGTTTTCTTCTCGGATCCTCCCTAATCTCTTGGAAGAGCAAGAAACAAAAACTTTGTTTCACGCTCTAGTACAAAAGCTGAATATCGCGCTCTAGCAGATACCACTTCTGAATTGTTATGGATTCGATGGCTACTACAAGACATGGGAGTCTCCTTTTCTGCGAGTTCCACACTCCACTGTGATAACATGAGTGCCATACAAATTGCTCATAATGATGTGTTCCACGAACGAACAAAACACATTGAGATTGATTGTCATTTCATTCGTCAACACATCAAACAAAATACACTTTGCTTAACTCACGTCTCCTCTGCCGATCAACTTGCTGACATTTTTACTAAAGCACACCCACCGGGTCGATATAAACTCTTGGTTGACAAACTCAAGATGGCTTCCTCTCTACCACCTTGAGTTTGAGGGGGGATGTTAATATATGTTAGCTATTTATAATCATATCTATAAGATATTATATAAGATAAGATATTATACTAATTATAAGGATTATATTGTATCTAATATATATTATACAATATCTAAAATATATTATACGGTATCTTTATTTTTTCCTTTTTTGCTCTACTGTACAGCTATAAATAGCTTACTGTAATACGTTATTCTTTATTCTGAATTGAAGGAATACAATTCACATCACCCACTTTTGCATTTTTCATAGAGCATCCTCGTTCAAGTTATAACATTTGGCATGCATCCACATTGACATGCTTTTGTGTGTGTGTATGTATATATATTTGTTATTCATTACATAGGCAAACACGTGATTGAGAAAGAGAAGAGTATACAGAATAATTAAGCACACAAGCTATTTTATCTAATAATTAAGCACACAAGCTATTTTATCTAAAGCCACTGCAAACTAGATATTATAGGATCAACCATGGAAAAAAAAAAATTCAGCTTGAAATACAAGTCCAAAAGAAAGTAATCTGTAGAGATAATCCAGTCATCAACTATCTGAAACCATGCTCTTCGCCAATAAGGGTTGATGTAGAGAACAACAATGACTCCCATGAACCCTATAACAAATGAAACTGCAAAACTTGCAAAGAAGGTGTTGATGTCAATTGAAGAATTATTTTCTGCAAATGTGGTGGTAGTCGATGGGCTGGTCACAGTGCAGTTCTTCTTCAACGGTGGACCACAAAGAAGTGGATTGCCCTCATAACTACTTTCGTGAAAAGTTGCAAATTGTCCTTTCCAATCAGGTATCTTGCCAAATAAGTTGTTGTGAGCTACACTAAAGACTGCAAGAGAGGTTAACTCAACAAGTTGAGCAGGAATATGCCCACCAAGATTATTATAGGAAAGATCTAGGCACTCGATTGAACTGAGATTGGAAAAGGATGAGGGGATTGTTCCAGTCAAGAGATTATGAGACAAGTTCATCGTGTGAATTTGGCTCAAGTTTCCAATCTCATGTGGGATGTTACCTGTTAAGCGGTTGGATGATAGGTCAATTCCTGATACGAAACGAAGATTTTCACCTTGAAACATATAATTCCTTGTTTTTGTAGTGAACTCTACATATTCTTCATCCTTTGTAGTCCCCAGAAGAGTAATAGTTATAAACGTATGTTTCTTTGGTTGCTTTGGACCTAGTACTGTCATTATGGAACGATTTGCCCAAGGAACAAACAAGGAATCTGGATCAGAGGGTATGATGAATTGTAAAGTACTCAAACAAGAAGGGATTGGACCTGAAAGATTATTGAATGATAGGTCTATCATGCTAATATTGCTTAAACGACAAACCTCGATGGGAATGCCCCCTTGAAACTGATTTCCCTTCAAGACAAGGATCCTAAGTTCTGGAAAACCACCGATCCAGTGTGGAATAGCGCCAGTCAATTGGTTATATCCCACATCTAAAGTCACCAATTCACCACTATACCTGAAAGCAGTGTCCAATGATCCAGTCAGCCTATTTCCTCTCAGATTCACATATTTTAAGGATGGTGGGCTGAAGCAAGGTGGAAGGGGTCCTGTTATATTATTTTTGGAGAGATCTAAAACTTCTAGGAATCGGAGGTTGCAGAAAGTTTTGGGTATTGACCCCTGAATATGGTTTCTGGATATGAGAAGTTCTGTCAAACTTCTCCACATATCACCAATCCAACTTGCAAGTTGACCTGTTATGTTGTTTTGCCTAATGTCTAATACTGCAAAATGCAGTATATCAGGCAAACTCTCTGGAATGACTCCGCTAAATTGGTTCCCATCCAAATACAAATATTGCAGGGAACTCTTAACAAAAAATGTTGAAAATATTTGTCCTTGCAAGTTATTGTTTGATAACTTTAGGTAAGTCAAGGAGGATCCCCTAGTTATGTTTTTTGGGACCTCTCCTGAGAGATGGTTGAAGGACAAATCTAGAACTTTGAGACGGGCCATGTCTCCAAGTGATGAGGGAATGTGACCTCTAATAGAATTTGATGATAATATTAGAAGCTCAAGATTTGGGATGGATTTAGCAATATTTGTGGGGATATAGCCATGGATGTGGTTGTTATGAAGAAACAACACTGTTAATTTGGACTGGAATGGAAGATCTTGTAACGTCCCTGTCAAGGAGTTTCTTTGCAAGTTCAACCAACGTAGTCTTGTGTTGTTCTTTAGCAACCAAGAGGGAAACTCCGCCAGTAGGTTAGTTACTGCAACCAGAAGAGATCTCAACTCCACTTGGTGGTTAAAGAATTTGGGAAACATTCCAGTAGGCATGTTGACCTTACAATTTGAGAGAGAGAAGTCTTTTAACTGAAAGGCTGGCATCCAATTACTTGGATGTTCAGTTTCCACCAGGAGGTTATCATTACCACTAAATAGCTCAAATTTGCGGAGTTTGGAATGGTTAGCAAATGAGCTAAATGGGCTTAGACTTTGAAACTGGTTACCTGAAAGAATGAGTTCTTCAAGAGAGACAAGATTGACAATAGGAGAGGAGGCAATGTTCCCAACAAAATGATTATTGGAGAGATCCAAGACGCGAAGTGAAGTCAAGTTCTGCAGACATGGTGGCAGTATCCCTTGTAAATTGTTTGAACTAAGAATCAACTCTTCAAGGCTCTTTAGTCTACAGAATCCTGCATCTAAAAATAACAATTACAGAACACATGATCATTGAGGTTAATTCTCATTAAAATGTGCATCTGCACATTATTTATTAAGAGTAAATAGAAGTACCTAGGTCGGGTAATGATCCATTCAAACGGTTAGAACTGAGATCCAGTTGCTTAAGCATTGATAGTTTGCTCAAGGAATCTAGGATTCTTGTGTCGAAGAAATTCTGGCTCAATTTTAGGTCCTTTAGCTTGCTTAACATTTTGAGACCTGTTTGAAAGGATTTCCAGTTTATAATATTACTCAAACACACTTCATGAAGATGAGTTCAGACAAACTGACTGCTATTCACTGAAAAGAAATAGAGCAATCAACTTAACAATTACTACAAAAAAAAGGGCAATGTAGACTGTTATATGACGTATATGTACTAAAGATATATAACCTTGATTCATCTAATGGTGATAAATAATGTTAACAATTGCATTTTTATGTGTAGTTACAGCAGTCAATATAGTATTTTCCAAAGATTTAGCATTAAAAGAAATGATACATGAGATTTTAGAAAGAAAACTAATTAATTCTTGAAAGTAGTGAATTGGATTTTTAAGGAAAAACCTATTTTTTGTTTCTGATTTTGAATTATACGCTTCTTTTTCTTTTAGAAACTAGTGATGAATCCCACATCATAAAGCCTTGCAGACTTGATGAATACTAATTGGAGTCTTAGCCAAATTGAAAGACGTGTGCATGGACTGCCAACTATTGCTATATTTAATACAAGGGAAAATTTAAAATATATGCATATCATGCTATCCTATGTGATTTGTATTATTATAGCTATTATAAAGGTGAAATGTTGCAAAATTGTAGATGTTTATATTTTTCTTTAGTTAATCAACATAATAAAACTTTTGCGTTTTCTCTTCATAGTTTTCATTCATAATCTTAACTAAAAAATTAAAGCAAATATTTGAAGCCTTGAAAAATGAAAAATATCAAAAACCTAAAAGCCAAATGCTTTTGTACATATAAAGCAAACAAGTACCTTGATCAAATATCAAACCATTCAAATAGTTACTGCTAAGATCCAAGCTCTTAAGCTTTGGTAGTACTTCCAAAGTATCTAAAATTCTTGTGCCAAAGATAAGATTTTTGCTCAAGTCTAGGCTCTCCACGCTGCTCAACATTTTGAGACCTGCAAGGAAAAAAAAAAAAATCCTAGTTTACATGGTAATCTCTGGTCTAACTTGCATGCTACCTCTTGTTTGTCTTCCAACTTTCGCTGGTTTATATATGGTTAATTACTATGGCTTGGAAGTTTTTGCTTAGGCTATGTTTGGTATATAATTTAAAACTGGTCTTGCTACAAAATGAAATCATATTTTTTCAACTGAGTTATACTTTTTGAAACTATAACTGGTATTATATTCAGAAAACGTTTTTAAATTTTGGAAAATAAGGAAAACTTGTTTGATTGTTCTAAAATTTTATAATAATTATGTTAAAAAGAAAACCTACCTCAATCAGTTACACATCTAACCAAAAAATAAAAAAACTTCCCCATGTTTTCCAAAAAATAAACAATTTTTTTTTTATGATTCCAAATGAGCCAATAGCAGCCAAAGCATCCATCCTATGCATCAATTGTCAGACGTAGAAGTACCTTGACTAGTTATTAATGATCCATCAAGTTGATTGTTAGCAAGATTCAATATCTTCAGATTTGGCAGTGCACCCAAAGCATCAAATATGCTAGGATCAAGATAATTTCCCCGTAAGTCCAGTTTCTCTAGCCTAGTCAAGTTTCTGAGACCTGCATGAGAAACTTTTAAGATCAATAAGTCAAATATATATATGTGGGTGTGTGTTAACAAATTTGCTAATAGTACTTATAATGCTTGTGATGTGTCTCTTAGTATAATGCCTCTTTGCACATCAAGAATGTAATGCAAGTACCTTCACTAGATATTGATCCAATCAAGTTGCAGAAGCCGAGGATCAATGTCTTAAGCTTTGGTAGAGCACCCACATACTCTATAATTCTCACGTCCAGAGGAA
>JAJIYU010020384.1:0-10433 GCA_030144865.1 Tinospora cordifolia | reverse complement strand
CACCTTCATGCATAGTATTTCCTTATAACCAAAGGCATAGTTTTGAGATAAAATCGGGTGTATTAAACTTACTCCCAACTTTTCATGGCCTAGAGTCTGAGGATCCTTATCTTCATCTTCAAGAGTTTGAAGAAATATGTGCCACACTTCACTATCAAAATGTGAACGAGGACACATTGAGACTTAAACTTTTTCCCTTTTCCCTTAAAGAAAAGGCTAAGTCATGGCTTCATTCTTTAAGACCAAGATCCATTCTTTCATGGGGAAATATGGCCCAAGAGTTTCTCAAAAAAATTTTCCCAACCCAAAAAACACATGCATTAAAAAGAGCTATTATGACTCATTCTCAAAAAGAGAATGAAGTGTTTTTCCAATATTGGGAGCAATATAAAGATTTACTTAGAAAATGCCCCCATCATAGCTATAGTGTACCAAACCTCATAGGATTTTTTTTAGATGGACTTGCACCATCCATGAAGCAATTGTAGAGACCATGAGTAATGGAGAATTTCTCATGAAAGAACCCAAAGAAGCTTGGAAATTTTTAGAAAACTTAGCGAAGAACGCCCAATCTTGGGAAAAGAGTAAGATAAACAAACCTAGTGCGAAAGTTAATCTTTCAAAAGGAGGTATTTACCACATTCATGATGATAACTTTGAATTAAATGCCAAAATTGTTAGTCTCACTAGAGAAATTGAAGCCTTAAAAAACAAAGATAAGAAGGTTGAGAAGTTATGTGTCATATGTGAGAATAACTCTCATGAAACTAAGGAGTGTCCAAGTATTTCCACTTTACAAAGTGTAATCCATGAGCAAGCTAATGCTCTAAATACACATAGAAGGCCATTTGACAATCCTCCTTACTTTATAGTATAACCCAAATGTGAGGAACCACCCAAATTTTAGTTTGAGACAAGGATAAGCTAGTGGGCAAGGATATGAACACCCCATAAGGCCATCACATAGTCAATCTCACCAACCAATTTAGTCCTTGGAAGAAGCCTTGAGTCAATTTATTCAAGCCCAAGCTTTAGAAAACCAAGCCATGAAACAAGTTATCCAAAGACTAGAAGTCCAAGTAAGCCAACTTACTACAAGCCTTCAAGCTATGGATAGCATCTTGGCAGACCATTAGTACCAAGAAATGGAAGAAATTCTTAACATACTGAAGGTAACTAGGTCAAGACAGGTGGCACTGGCCACGCACCACTTCAAAGGACTAGCCAGAAGTTGGTGCCGTATGATGATGATGGACCCTAATACAAATGTTGATGTTATGAGCTGGGAGAACTTTACAAAGATCTTTTATGAAAAATTATTTCTGAAAGCAACTTTGATAGAGTTATAGGAAGACTTTGTAGCTGAATATGATAGGAAGTTCATTGAACTAGACAAATTCTCACCAGATCTTATCAGGGAGGAGAAAAGGAAGATCAATCGATTCGCACAGGATTTCAAGATGGAGATCTGAAAGATAGTGAAGACTATAGGCCTAAAGACTTACAAAGACGTCATGGAAAAGGCTTTAACATTAGAACAAGAACTCAACCTAGAACAAAGGTAGAGGGGGAAGAATAAGAGGCCCGGGAATGACAATGATCAAGGGGTTCAAAAGAAAAGTAAGAATAGTGGGAATACACCATAAAGGCAGGGGCAGAATAAAGACGAGTCAAGGGAGCAAGCAAAGAAACAAGGGTTGTGGTACGTGTGCAGGCAGAGAGGTCATATAGTGAGAAATTGCTTGACTACACTAGCTTAGGCTCCCCAGCAACATCAAAATTATCAGAAAAGGAGGTCAAAACAGTCATCCTTAAGTTAGGCAACAGCAACAGAAGGCCAATCATGGGCAGAACCAAGGCTATGGTCAAAACCAGGCCAGAATGTTTGCTGTTGAGACTCAAGGAGGCCTAGTCCCTACAATGGAAGGTACGTTCCTGTTATTCAATGTTGTTGTGAAACTATTGTTTGATTCAAGTACCTCAAAATCATTTATTTTTGAGAAATTAGCTAATAGGTTACAACTTGTGACGAAAACACTACCCATGACTTTAAATGTATCCACACCAATAGGGACCACTATAACTATAAAAAGAATGTATAGTTGTGACCTAACAGTTGATCTATGTACTTTTCCTTTTTATGGCTGTGATGTAATCTTAGGGATAGATTGGTTAGACCGGTACCAAGCCCTGATAGATTGTCCTAAGAGACAAGTGACCATAACCTTACCTTCGAAGGAGACCTACAAAATCAACGGGGATATGCAAAGATTACCTAGAAGTCCAACCATAGCCATGATAAACTGCTTGAAGCAGAAGAATGAGTTCAAGGAACTCTCTGAAGAAGAACCTATTGAACTAAAGAAAATTTAAAACTTTGTAGTAGTTAGTGAGTATGAGGATGTGTTTCCAGACGACTTACCCGGACTACCACCTGCTAGAGAACTAGAGTTCAAGATTGAACTTCACCCTAGAACTAACCCTATAGTCATACCTCCTTACAAAATCGCACCAGTAGAACTGATCAAGTTGAAGTCTCAACTCGACAAGCTCCGAGAAAATGGCTTTATCAGGTCGAATGAGTCACCTTGGGGAGCTCCTGTATTGTTCATGAAGAAGAAAGATGGTTCTTTGAGACTATGTGTCGACTACTGGAAGCTGAACCAAGCTATAGTAAAAAATAAGTATCCTTTACTAAGGATTGATGACCTATTTGATCAACTGAGAGGAGCCACTCATTTCTCAAAGATTGATCTTAGGTCGGATTATCATTAGTTGAAAATTCGAGAGACCGACATATACAAGACAGCCTTCAAAATGAGAAACAGACACTTTGAGTTCACATAATGCCCTTTGGTTTAACTAATGCCCCAGCAGCATTCATAGATTTAATGAATAGCGTATTTAGACAATATCTTGACCACTTTGTGGTGGTATTCGTGGATGACATCCTGATTTACTCAAAAAGAAGCTAAACACTTGGAACACTTGCAGATAGTTTTGGAAACCCTCAGAAGTCACCAACTATATGCCCAGTTCAGCAAGTGTGAATTCTGGATGAAGACGCTCAAGTTATTTGGCCATGTTGTATCAGCAAACGACATCTTTGTAGATCTAGAGAAGGTGGAAGCTGTCATGAATTGGAAGCAACCAAAGACAGTTACGAAAATCAAGAGTTTCTTAGGCCTGGCTGGATACTACAGAAGGTTCATACAAGATTTCTCTAAACTAGCAGAACCTATAACCAAGCTAACCAAGAAGGGAGCTAAGTTCAATTAAGATGAGAAGTGCGAACAATCATTCGAAGAACTGAAGAAGAGATTGATTACAACCCCTATCCTAGTCACTCCAACCCATGGGTTACCTTTACCATTTATGCTGATGCATCACTAAGTAGACTGGGGGTAGTGTTGATGCAAGGAAAACAAGTAATCGCTTATGTCTCACGACAACTGAAGGTCCATGAAAAGAATTACCCTACTCACGACCTAGAGTTAGCATCCATTGTATTTGTCCTGAAAATTTGGAGACACTACCTCTATGGTGAGAAATTTGATCTGTTTTCATATTACAAGAGTTTGAAGTACATCTACACCCAGAAGGAATTGAACCTCAGGCAACAGAGATGGATGGAGTTCTTAAAAGATTATGATTTCCATCTACACTACCATATGGGGAAGGCCAATGTAGTGGCTAATGCCTTGAGTAGGAAGTTCAACAAATAAGAGGAAGAGAAAGGCCAGACGTACCAGTTGATTGATGACTTCAGGCTTGGTGTGACTCTAAATGAAATACAAACCCACCTCTCCACTATGTCCTGCCAACCGAATCTTTTGCACCAGATCAGAGATGAACAAAGGCAAGACAAATGGCTCACTAGTCTAATTGAAGGAGTTACACAAGGTAAGTATGCTGACTTCAGGTTAGATGTTGAGAATATCCTAAAGCTTGGGAAAAGGATCTATGTACCTCCAAATGGACAGAGTAAGCAAACAATACTAAATGAGGCTCATTAAACCAAGTATACGATGCATCCAGGTGGAGATAAGATGTACCAGAACCTTCGAAAGGCTTACTGGTTGAGGGGGATGAAGAGAGACATAGCTAAGCATGTCTCTAAATGCTTAACCTGTCAACAAATAAAAGCGAAACACCGAAAATCATCTGGAATGTGACAACCACTCGCAATCCCTCAATGGAAGTGGGATAACATTGCCATGGATTTTGTCAATGGTTTGCCTAGGAATCAGAAGGGAGAAGATAATACTTAGGTGATTGTGGATCATCTCACCAAAGTGGCTCATTTCCTGTCAATCAGATCCACAGACCAAGTCAGTAAGCTTGGAGAACTATATGTGAAAGAGATAGTAAGGCTGCATGATGTGCACAAGACGGTAGTATCTAACAAAGACTCTCGCTTCACTTCTCAGTTTTAGCAAAGCCTACAGAAGGAGTTGGGCACTAAATTCACCATGAGCACTGCTTTTATCCCCAGACAGATGGACAATCTGAGAGACTTATCCAGACCTTAGAAGATATATTGAGATCTTGTGTTCTGGACTTTAAAGGGAACTGGAACAAGTACTTGCACTTAGTAGAGTTTGCCTATAACAATAGTTATTAAGCAAGTATCAAGATTGTTCCATATGAGGCTCTTTATGGAAGGCCCTACAGATCACCAACCTGTTGGTCTGAACTCGAAAATCACATTCTTATTGGACCAGATTTGGTAGAAGAAATGAACAACCAAGTCAAACTGATACGAAAGAGATTAGTTACAGCTCAGAGTCGTCAGAAGAGTTATCTTGATAAGATAGGGAGACCCCTAGAATTCCAAGTAGGAGACAAAGTATTTCTAAGAATCAATTCTCAAAAGGAAATTAAGATATTTAGATTCAAGGGGAAGTTATCACCGAGATTTGTTGGGCCCTTTGAAATACTTAGGAGAATCGGGGAATGTGCTTATGAGTTGGAGCTACCAAATCGAATGTCCTTAGTGCATAATGTATTCCATGTATCGATGTTGCGGAAGTACGAACCAGACTATCAAATATCATACACTAGGAGGTAGTTGTACTTCAAGACAATGCAACTTACGAGGAACCAACAATCAGAATATTAGATCATAAGGTACAGAATCTCAGGACTAAGGACATTCCGTTGGTTAAGGTTCTATGGAGATATCATGATTTGGAGGAAGCAACTTGGGAGCTGGAAAGCAAGATGAAGAACATATTTATGTATGAAGAACATGTATTAAGAGATTTAAATACCATGTTCATGTATGATTAATTTCAGTTTAGTATGCATATTTATGTATGAAGAACATGGTTTCAAATCTAGATTTGCATGTATCTCATCATAAAATCATATCATGCTTAGGTTATGCATGTTTAGATTTAAAACACGATGCATACAAAGTGTTTGCTTTCATGTTTTGAATGTTTATGAGTTCAACATGTTTATTTTAATTTATTTTTCATGAGTTTTATTTTATGATTTATGATTATACAATTAATGAAAGATGTTGAGATTAAGAACAACATATTGTCACAGTGAACATGAGGGTCACTGTGGGTGTTCTTTACATGTGATTAGTTCACATGGGTGATGTCCCAAAATACTTAGAATATGGGTCAGGTCCCAAGTCCATTGAAAATTTGCATAAGAAATGTATTTTCACTTAGTGGAGGTATTTTGATAAAGAACATCAAGGGCTTTGAAACCCTTTCAGTCAAATTTACAACTATAAACAAAATATTGTTTGAAATACCTAATGATTTGCATGTGCTTGAATTTGAATGTGTTATTAATCTAAATTTGTAATTTGGTAGTTTGAAAAAGATTCACTAGGCTATATGCTCACCCTTTTCCCTCATATTTTTCAGAAATTTTGACTTGCATGAAGACCATAAATATTAGCTAAGCTACTTTTCATTTAGAAAGTTCTAATTTTTGTATAAGGGCATGTTGTCCAAGTTTTAAATTTTTCGCTGTAATTGTCTCTCTTTAAGATTTAGTTATGTACTCAACTTTATTAAATTATTAATGTTTATGAATTTCTTTTATCACTTGTATTGTTGTCTTATTAAATTTGAGTTACATACTCTTGGCCCAGCCGCCTTGTGGGCCAAGTTGTGTACTTGTAAAGTGACATTGGCCCAGCCGCCTTGTGGGTAAGTTCAAATTGGAAGTCTCAGGGGTTGGGGGTGTTACACGAACACAAAAGTTTGTGGTAAGAAACTGATACCTTCTCATACCCTCTAGTATCAAGATCACACACTCAAAGTTTTGGGTTTAGTGGATTCCTCTACATGCTTCGAAACTTGCCTCAAAGTTGGCTCCATCACCACATTTTGTTGTCACACATTGTAAGCAACCCACTTCGGTAGCTTGTAAAACACATTCAAGGGTTCAGTTATGGTTTTTCAAGACATGAAAATTAAAGAACATATTACAAGGATTAAAATAAGTGGTTTTACCTTAAAAATTGACCTCAAATTGGTTAGAAACCACCCCTTCAAAGATTGGATCAACACTATTTTCTACAGTTTTTAGCTCCCAACTATGTTGAGTACCTCACCTTGTTGATTGTTTTTCTCTCTTAAGGTTGTGCGATTTGAGGAAGGGTTTGCACAGTATTGTAGAGGGAAGTAAAAACTTTCAAAAGACTATAATATTAGGGCAAACGAGTTCAGCTTGAAGGAGAAATGAGTTATTGAAGTTGGGCGTTCAACTAGAGAAATTATAGGAAATTTGGGTTTTTTTTGCATGTTGGAGCACCCTTGTATGGAAAAATGGCTTGCCACATGGCCATCCACATGGCTGATGGGTTGCCATGTAAGGTATCTTGTTGTTCTTGCTCATAGGTCTGGCCAGAAATATTGTCGGATGGCTAACACAATGGCTTGAAACCATGTTCAAAACTGGGTTTTATGCTACAGTTTTTCTGGAAAATGAAGGGAAGAAGAAAAAAAGAGGAGGAGGGGGGGGAAGAATCAAGGCGCGTGGGCCTACCCAAGTGTCAATTTAGCCCGCACGGACCGAATGGCTCATGCACTGGGCCTCGGCCACACAGGCCACTCGACCGGTGCTCGTGTGGCCCACATAGGCATTTTTTTTTTCTTTTTTTTCTTCTTCTTTCCATTTTTCACTCCTTTTATTTATTTATTTATTTACCATTTCTCTTCCAAAATCACATATATTTCTAATACTTATACTTTTTTTTTTTTTACAAAATTTACATATCCTACCTAAAAATCAATATTTTATCTTTAAAATCAAATAATTATCCAAAAATTTATTATTCCTTCATAAAAATTAAATAATCACTCTAAAAATTATATTTTTTTTCAAGAATTATATTTCCTCAATAATTAATATATTCTCTTTCAAAAAATTATATTTCTCAATTAATCTACTTTTCTTCAATTAAATGTTTAAAATTAGAGAAAATTAAGAAAATTCATGTATTTTCATTAAAAATTCAGAAAAATATATGTGAATACATATGTCAAACTCTTAAATTTTGTGTTTCAAAAGTATGGTCGTCACAGTTTAACTCAGTCAAATGTAGCAAAACGCTTCATACTTAATTTTTTCACATCCAACATCACACAAATACAGCTCCTACAACTATTTTTACACTCTAACTTCCTTTTATCATTTTTATGTTATGATTCATGATTTTTACTCTCAAACATTGATACTTTTGACTCAACTAACCCACAAATCAAATCTAACTAAGATGGTTGAAATGAACCCTAAATATAGATACTCATAACTATCGTGTTCTTTCATGGTGAACAGAGCATCTTCCAACTTTATTCTAACATAGATAACACAAAGTTTTATTATTATTATTCTTACTTGTAATCTTTTTTCTCATCTTTTTTGTACAACTATCATTAGCTCGTATACAATATCCTACATCGATTCAACTCTAGGAGAATTTATGGGCTAAATGTGCATTTACGGGTGTCTCATTGGGTCCCTATTTATCACTTGGCCCTAGGCCCCCCAATATTATTGGTTCATCACTGCTCATAGAAACCTTGATCTCTATCAGTTGGTCGCGCAAGGTGATGGTAATGTCATGATCTATGGTACTAGTTCTGGTGCTATTTGGGCCACAAACACTAATGGGCAATCGGAGGATACTGGTATGCCCTTTGTGCGTGCACCAGAAGCCACATTCTCTAGCTTGATGCTGTAGTATCGTGTTTTAGTAATATGCACCAAGCAACCTTATTTTCCAACTTAATGTTTTGGTATCTTGCTTGACTCTTTTTAAGCTATGTTTGTGTCATGTTTGAGATTAAGCTCTTTATGGTAAAACGTAAAGAGCCTCCCATCATTCAATTTGCATCAATGTATATGTTTGGAATAAAATGTGTTGGAAAAGATATTTCTAATTCAAAAAAAAAAAAAAAAAAAAGGAACTTTACAACCACGATCATCTCCAGCTACAATAATATTATTGTTTACTAAGTCCGTTGGTAGAAGTATTTTAGGATATTGAAATTCTACACCAGAACTAGATAGATGTAAACATTGATTTTAAAAAAGAATATATTTAAATTCATTTTAAAAAAAACATATGAATAACGTAATTACTTACTATTCTTTATTTAAAAAATGAAATTTTATAATATTGACATAAATCGTAGTAAGTTAATTTAAGCTAAACTAAATATATTAAAGTAAATGGGAACGCATAACATTGGTTTAGATGATAAGATTGGTGTTATATGGGTAAAAAATTGATGCAAGTGAATGGACTTAAAATAAGGGCAATTTAGCTTACATAGGATGATGTATGGGGCGTTGGTTACTAAAAGGAAGTAGGGTTGATTAATTAAGTATTAAGAGGAGTGGAATCATGCATGCATGTTTATATGATGATTATCCTCTTACTTTTCACTCCACCCTTTATAAACAAAAGAAATGAATAGATTGAAGAGAAAATGAGACTTAAGAAGAAAGAAAAATGGCCGCGAGGGTTATTTTTCCCTATTTAGTTACAAAATTGATTTATAAGTTACCTGTGAAAATCTTATAAGTATAAAGTTTGTTCATATTTTGTCGTGTTTTTTCCACTCCCTTTAAGTGAAAACATGTGAAAATTTTATGATAGCATTGTAGTGTTGCCTAAATTATAAATATACAATTTATTTGCGATCAATTAAGTGAAACCCGTGAGACACCCAGCTAAGTTAGACAGTTAGTAGGATCAGTCAATCTGCAAGCAAAGAGAAATAGCAAACACAAGTACATGCAACAGTAAAGGCAACTATAATAAATATAACTTTTATATTAACATTCAAAGCAACTGTACATTTGTATCGATTACACAAATGAAAGCACACACACCCCTAAGGGAGCAGGCGATGCTAGAAGACCAAGTACTAGCAATAGCACATAGCCTAAGGGACGATTGTGATAGCTTTACAAAGGAATACCTGAATGTAAGAGACGCCTATGCACTACTCTTTGCGACTACAACCTCCTCTACAAGGTAGTTCTTAAGCTTTTTAGCTACATCTAAACAGAAATATCAAAAAGTAATGTAAATCATACTAGGCCTTTTGAAAGGCTAAATGAACTTCGATTAAGACGAATTTATATTACTTATTATGACAAGGCAAGGCAAACATGGATCGTATCAAAACCATACTTTTTAGGGATTTAGCTGTGATTTTAATGTATAAATAAAGTGAAATGGTATAAAATAAAATAAAAGAGTACAAATTAAAATATATCATAATGTGATTATATCATAGATATGGTTTATTAGCACTTTATTTTTGGTTCGGAGAGAAGTTGTGGATAAAATTCAACAACACATGCAAAGACACTTTTATTTTAATACATTGATCGTAGGGACAATCATAAAAATACATTTAAGCTTAGAAATCCGGACGAGCATCGGACATGTCACGAAAAAGGCTGAAGTAAATTAATTTTATCTAAAAAATTGTTATTAAAAATGACGACGACGTAGAGTTTCAGTTCGGGCAACGAGGAGTTGAAATTGTGGGAGAGCAAATTCTCCAAATCGCACAAAATCTGCCATTTCTGTCGGAGAATTACTGAGTTTTCGATCGGCAGAAGCGGTTTACACGTAGATAGAACCACCTGAGACTTACATTGTTGTACGAGTGCTATGGCTTCGTAAGTCTCCATTAATTTATTGTTTTATTTGCCACGCGTGGGTAGGAAAAGAATTATATAGTTTGATAGGAGCACAGGTAGTCGGGGTTTCTTTGCTAGTTGCATCTTGCATGCATTTTCCTAAAAACAAGATGTGTATTGATATCTTGAAAAAAAATTAAAGAATAAATAGATAAATAAGATGATGAGATGTGTATTTGTATTCGTGCTCATCCAAATAAATTGAAGCTATGGAAGTATGGGTTGTTTCCGAGAACATA
>JAJIYU010020383.1:0-10427 GCA_030144865.1 Tinospora cordifolia | reverse complement strand
AAAATGATGCAACAATGCTCTAAATGCATATTATACTAAATATAAGCAAATACACTATATTTTCTATTACACTAATGCATATTATACATAAAATACCTTTAATATAATTAGCCTATTATGCAACTAACAATGTTGATTTGGCCTCGGCAGTTCTAAAACTTGTTCTAATCTTCTAGAGCAGCCGGATGCGATATGCGGCATGGTCTGGATGCTATATTCTTTGTTCTCGGAGCCCTGCAATCAATTTCAATAGACAACATGCATCTAATTATAGAGAATGGACACCATCCCATGTTAAATTGAATAATCCAATAGAACAATAGAACCCAAAATAATTCAATTCATGCACATGAGAATAAATGGATCAATTTAACATTCTCAATGCATAAAACTAAGTTACAGAGGCAAAATCAACCTAAAAAATGGGGATGTAGTTCACAAATTACTGAGACCCACTGGAACAGTGGCATCTAAAATAATTCAATTTATGCATGTGCGAATAAGTGGATCAATGTAGCATGCTCAATGCATAAAGATAATTTACAAAGGAAAATTAGGCATAAAAATTTAGGATGCAATCCAAAATCGTTGAAACCCACTAAGGCATATTAAAAAACGTGGAAGAACACCAAAAATCATTCAAATAGGTACTCAAAATGCAAATTGAAATGAACAAAATCAAATATGAAGCATTAAAATATAAAGGAAACACAAAAGAGAGTAAAGTAGACTCACATTTTTTTTATGAGTGATGGAAAACACAAAGAAACTGAAGAAAACTGGAGGTATTAGAGGATATCTCCAATAGTCACAAGCAGAAATGAAGAGAAAAATAGTAGATTTTCTCCTTTATGTTCGTCATTACTGCAGTAGTGATATTTTTGCCAGAATTGCATTTGAATTCTTGTGCCACTACCACAGTAGGTTATTGTGGTAGTGGGCGTTTGTACTGGTTGTTACCGTGGTAGTATACGACAATAACATGATGTTTGAACACTTCACGTTTTGGTCATCATGGTAACTAGTTGTCCTAGAATTCACATGTTCTGCTTACCTCTGGTTATCATAGTAACTAGTTTTCTTTTGTTTTTTTTTAAACAACATGCATTTCTTCTAAGGGAATTAATTTAGAGTAGATCAGGATGTCATCTACAAATACCATTCGAAATTGGTTGAGGTATTGTCTAAACACTTGGCTCATGAAATCCGTGAAAGTTGCTGGGGAATTGGTCATACCAAGGGACATCACTGTGAACTCAAAGTGTCCATACCGTGTCCTAAATGTCGTCTTATGTATGTCTGACTCTTGGATTCTCAATTGGTGATATCCTAACCTAAGATCAATCTTTGAGAAATGAGTGGCTCATCTCAATTGATCGAATAGATCATTAATTCTTGGTAGGGGGAACTTGTTATTTACTGTTACCTGGTTCAATTTTCAATAGTCAACACATAGTATCATAAACCCATCTTTCTTCTTCACGAACAGCTCCAGAACTCCCTATAGCGATTCATTTAGCCTAATGAATCCATTTCGTTGGAGCTAGTCTAGCTGAGTCTTTAACTTGATTAGTTCTACTGGTGCCATCTTGTAGGGGGGGTATAGCTATGGGGTTGGTTCCAGGGTGAAGTTCAATCTTTAACTCTACTTCTCTAGTAGGTGGTAGTTGTGGTAAGTCATCTAGGAACACTTCTTCATATTTTCTAACTACTTCTAAGTTCTGGATTCCTCTTTGCTCTATAGAGTCCTCTTCAGAGAGTTTCTCAAACTCATCTTTCTACCTCAAACAATTCAACATGGCTATCATCAGGGTTCTAGGTAATCTTTACATTTCACAGTTGATTCTATAGGTTTTCCCCAAAGGTAATGTTATTGTTACTTACCTCCTAGGACAATCTATACGTGCCTGATACTGGTTTAACCAGTCTATCCCCAAAATCACATTATATCCATAAAATGTTAGTGTACAAAGGTCTACTGAGATTAGCTTATCCTCAAACCTTAGGTCACAACTACACATTCTTTTTAGTTAACAGTGGTCCCTATGGATGAGGATACATTCAAAGATTTTATGGCAAAGTTTTTGTTATTAGTTGCAACCTATTTGCAAGTTTCTCAGCAACAAAAGATTTCATGGCTCTCGAATCAAACAACAATTTTACAGCAATATTAAATAATAGGAATGTACTTTCCACAACAGGGACTTTATCTTCTTGAACATCATGAATAGCGAACACTCTGGCTTGGTTCTAACCACAACCCTGGTTCTGCTCCTGATTAGGATTCTATTGTTCTTGTCTACCCTGAGGACAACCATTCTGTCCTCCTCCTTGATTATTCTATGGCTGTTGAGGAACCTAAGCTGGTGTTGTAGGACAATTCCTAGCTATGTGACCTTTTCACCTACATAGGTAGCACGACCTAGTTTCTTTGCCTATTCTTTTGGTTCTTTTTAGGCTACACTTGTTGTTGAGTTTGAAGTGCCTTCCCACCATTCTTGTTCTACTTTTTCTGAGCTCCTTGGTATTCTTTGTCATTTCCTGGCCTCTTTTTTATTTCTCAATTTCTGTTTAAGATTGAGTTCCTGTTCCAATATTAATGCCTTTTCTAAGACGTCTCTATACGTTTTTAGGCCTAATGGCATTATCACCTTTCGGTTCTCAATCTTGAGACCCTGCACAAATTGGTTGGCCATCATTTTCTCTTCCTACAAGTGAAAATGTGGCCAGTTCAATAAATTTTATCTCATATTCGGCCACCATTATGTTTCTTTGATTCAGCCTAACAAAATTTGACTACATCTTTCTCAATATGGCTTCTGGAAAGAACTTTTCATATAATACTTCTTTGAATTCTTTTCAATACATCTCTCTAAAGTTAGTGTTTGGATCTGCTTTTAGCATCTGCCACCAACTTCAAGTTGGTCCCTTGAACTGATAGGTAGCCAACGCCACTCTACGGGGACCCATTGCCCTTAACATGTCCAAGTGTTCATCCAACTCTTGGTACCAATGGTCTGCCCTCATGTAGTTAGAAGTTCCATCAAATTGAGAGGGATGAAGTTTCTGCAATTCCATCAACATATCCCTTTGTTCCTCGTCTTTCATATCCTCACATGCCATCTAATGAACTAGGACCTCGAGCATTGGTACTGGCTGCTGCACCGGAATCTGCTCCTGTACTTGCAGCTATAGTATCATCTGAGGTAATGCCCTCATAATTTGCGTAATAACCCTCCTAGTGATCTCCATCATCATATTATCTATTTGAGTCTCAACCATACCAGTTGTGCCTCCTACCCTCGAGGTTCAGTCTCTTTAGATGTAGCAGCTCTGGTTGTGTATCTCTTGGATCTAACCATTATCTACAAGTGAAAAGCCATTTTAGTATCTGATAAGGTATCACAATGAAAGAGTTAAGAAAATTATAATTTGGGGTACACAACTCATCTTCCCTTATCCTTGAGATACGAATTATTTGTCCAGACTTGAGAAAATAGTTGTCCTGTCCATATTCGTTCATCAAGTTTGTTTTCCCAAGCTTTTCATTTTGTTCGCACTATCATAACTCTAGATTCATGTCTCTAGGTTCTCGATTCATTCAATGGCCTAGTAGTTCATTCTTCTAAGTTCCGTTTGAGGGTTTCACGGCCCTCTAATGTTGTTGGGTACAAGATTTGGTCTCATAAGCAAAAATTATGTGATATTCTCATGAATTTAAACAAGCATAACATGCATTTAATCAGTCAGACATACAATCATACATGTTCACACTAGCCTAGCAAAATATCAACTTTCATCTATGCTTCCGAGTTTGAGCATCCCATACCACCCTTGCCCATTGAGACAGACTTCCACTTAAAGATTTTACTATACCCACACAATTTTCGCAAATAGAAGCAAAAGTTGCGACCATTACTTTCACAGAAGAGGACATGCTGCTCAGCAAGGCAAAGCATAATCGCCCGTTATATCATACTTGGTACATCTGATCAGGACCATTACCCTGTGTGCAAGTTGATCCGGGATTGGCAGTCAATGTCATGCCGCTGAAAGCACTTGCCCTCCTCGAAATCCCTGCTAACTAAATGAGCTACACCATCATCACTATCCCATAGGTATTATGCTAATACCCAAAAAGCCATTGGAAAGATTCGACGAAAGTGCCAGCTAGGGAGCCTAAAGTTCCAGGTCGATCAGAGGTTCGGCTTGCTTCTCCCCCACCTTTTTAGCGTTCTAGGGCCCGTAATAGTTTGAGTACCCTTTCTTCCACCTCCGAAGGATGGAGGGGGTATACAGCGAAAGAAGCGTCGAAGGGCAGTCCTCCTTATCTTGTCCACAAAACACGTCCATAGAGAATCAAATCAGGCTCGACAAAGACGACATAAACTAGGGATTCTTTTCATCCATGCTTTCAGTATGCTTTTCTAGTAAGTGCTTCCCTCTCCCTTACTACAGAGCTGCTTTAGGATATAGCGAAGAGTTGGGGGGCGCTCGTCGTCTTGATCATCAATGATCCATTTAGTCCGAATAATGGAGCAATTCGCTCTCTACGGAACAAATCCGAAAAAGTATTCCTAACTTCCTATATAGACAAAAAAGTACGTATATTGATAAAATTTTTCTTATTCTTCTTTGTACTTTGTATTACAGTACTTCAATGGATCTCGCTTCGTTTATCGTTTAGTTCAGTCTTAATTTTGATTTTTCTGTAAAATGAAATTTCAATAAAATTTAAATAAGGAGTCTTTATGTCTCGTTATCGAGGGTCTCGTTTCAAAAGAATACGCCGTCTAGGGGCTTTACCGGGACTAACTAGTAAAAGGCCTAAACCCGAAAGTGATCTTAGAAATCAATCGCGTTCTGGGAAAAGATCTCAATATCGCATTCCTCTAGAAGAAAAACAAAAATTGTGTTTTCATTATGGTCTAACAGAGTGACAATTACTTAAATACATTCATATCGCTGGAAAAGTCAAAGGGTCAACAGGTCAGATTTTACTATAATTACTTGAAATACGTTTGGATAACATCCTTTTTCGATTGGGTATGGCTTCGACAATTCCCAGAGCCTGGCAATTAGTTAACCATAGGCATATTTTAATTAATGGTCATATAATAGATATACCAAGTTATCATTGTAAACCACAAGATATTATTACGACAAGGGATGAACAAAAATCGAGGGCTCTGATTCAAAATTATCTTGATTCATCCCCGACAACTAAGGTTTCTCAAGGCCCAGTATATTTGGCTGTCCTATACTAACCAAGCATAGGAAAACAAGTTCTTCCAAAGTTAATGATCATTCACCAAATATGACTCATTATTCTCTGAGTCTAAGATTTCTTTATACCCGTGAATTCTTATGTGTCACATACTATATAGAAACCAAAGATATAGAATCCTCCAATCTCGCATCCTAACTAATCAAGTCTTCTATTTTCACATGTTTTCAGTATCTAACTTATGTCCTAAAAGCTTTTATTTATGATCTATTGTGCCACCCTTAGCAACATCCAAGTCTTTACTTACGGTCTCTTTTCTAGACCTATGGTCTTAATTCCTAGTTGATAAGTTCAACCCTTATCTAGTTCTGGTACCATTCCTGGTACTACCTTTGTATTGTAGTACTTTCTTTTGTCCTTAATTACCACCTTCTAATTTTCTTGTAAAAAAAAATAAGTGTTTTCTTCAACTTGACTACTCACATGAGCAGGTTGGACAACCTTCTACTTAAATAATCACACTTTCTAGTTGGAATAACCTATCCGTCTTTCAATGTTTAGCTTTTTGCGGGAAAAGGTTTACCCACTATCGACTCAACTTGTAATCTTTGTTTCTAAACAAAACCTTTGAAAACATATCTTTCCTTTTTGAAAAAAAAACTTTCCAAAATAGTTTTCAATTTCAAAATAGAAGGTTGGGCATTTTAAATTTAACCCATGGTAAAGGTCTTGCCTAATTGAGTCCACTCTTTCTAAATCTTTCCAAGGCATCTACAACTTGGCTCAGATACCACCTTTGTAACACCCCACCTCCCCCAAATTCTTTCTTTTATGAAAACGTGGACCTCACGACTCGATTAAGAGGCTGGCCAGTGTCACATTATTTCTATTTTTCACTCTTTCCATTGTAGTCTCAAATCTTTGGGATTTCGTGGGTATCATTATCTCATAAACATTCCTTAATAAAGTAATAAGTGATCTAAATAAAAATTTCAATCTCATTAATTGAAAAATAAAAGGTACAAAACCTTACTCATGCAATGTTTTAGAAAAAATTATTTTAGAAAATTTTAAATAAAATAATTACATATCATTAATCCTTTCCAAAATTCAAAGGTACATAGCCTTTGTGTCTATTACAGTGGACTAAATCTCAAATAACAAAATTTGGGCCAACATGCCCTACAATTAAATAAAATTTCTAAAGTAAACATTTTAAGGAAAATATTGTCTATGTGCCTATCATGTTGTCTTTGTTTATCACTTTCCTGAAAAGATAAAAAAAAAAAAAAAAAAAAAAAAAAAGTGAGCACAAAGCCCAATGGATCATTCTAACTATTTAATTCATTATTTCAACAAATAAGACATATATGTCAAACGTACACTTTTAAACATTATGATTTAATCAATTTCTTGTTTAATAGTTGTAGTTAAAATCGAAAGGGGTCAACTTCGATTTTCTTAACAAAACTCATATCTAAAAAGGAAAGTGTACACCTTTATGCCAGTTTTCAAAGGATTTAGGGTCTTACCCATTATCCGAGTATTTTGGGAGCTCACCCATTTGAACTAGAGACAAACTCATAGTTCTAATCTTAAGAACACCCATAACATTCCCCCATAGTACTCTCAGCCATTACATGGTTATAACCTTAATTAATCTTTCATTAAATATAATAATCAAGAATAATAAATGAACATAATTAACTTTAGCATGTGAGTATAGTAACGCATAGCATGAATCATGGTAGCACATAACATACATCTTTATTCATGCAAACCTAAGCATATGAGATGTACGCATGACATGTATGATTAATTCAAATAAAGCATGCATATTCAAACGTAATCACACATGAATATCTTATTGAAATCAAAATAATAAATTAGAACTCAGAAATCACTTCCATCTCAATAGTTTTGCTCCTTTGAAGCTTCAATTGAATCTCTTTCAGATCTCCTCAATTGCTATCACAAAATTTGTGTAGCACTTTGTTACTTCTACACCAACTGTTGTTAGAATAGCTCAAAAAGAAAGAGAGAGAAGCTAAGAGAGAGGCGGGGAGAGAGAGAGAGAGAGCATGAAGTACTTGTCAGTTCTTGTTGAAATGAAGAGAATGAGAGCACAAGAGGTGTTTATATAGAGTTTCAATGGGTAAGAATTGGTAGGTTTGGGTGTTTTCAACATAGGAAACTTTCCAATTCTTCTCTTTTTGCGCACAAGAAACGACAATTAAGGTTTTGGGCCTTTGGGCGCACTTTCCAATTCGTTCCTTGCGCAAAATTTTGGAATTTATGTCATTTGACTGCATTTGGGATTTTCATTCCAAGACCGTTGTCTTGCAGTTCTTCTTGTGTTTTTTATGCAAGACTGTGATCCCTATAGTGGATATCGCAGTCTTGCTTCGGTTCCTTGTGTTTTGACCCCTAGGTCTTGATTTGGATACCGAAGTTTTGATTTGGTTTCTATTTTTCCTTGTTGTGTTTCCATTGTCCGAGGCTTGCACCATAAATATATATATATATATATATATATATATATATCTTGCTATATTTCTATTTTATACACATCATTGAAATGAAGATGAACTTGCTAATCAAAATTTTTCACTTCTATTTTTCTGTTATTTCTATTTTTCATTCTGGCTACCTTTTTCATAGTGGAATTTGATAGTTTATTTTATTTCATTTCATTTATTGGATCTTGAACAAATTTGTGGAGTATACATGGTTTTTCCTTCTCTGAGCTATCATTTTCTTCATTTTTAATAGTGAAGTTGGATGGATAGGCTAGTCTGTGTATCTCCTTACCATTCCTGGTCATAATTGCCTTGCAAGTTTCCTTTGGATTGACTTGAGTATCCCTAGGAAAAGAACTTCGTTGCTTGCTAGAGAAAGCTCGGGCCAATTGCCCATTTGAGTTTCTAGGCTCTTTATTGTGGTGGTCATGTTTCCATTTGCACTTCTAGCCCGAAAACTATATTATCATTCTTGTCCACTCTCCCTTTCAATTCTTTGGAGAAACGAACTTGCATGCTCATCATTTCATCCATTTTATCTTCCAAGGATGACTTCTTATCATGTAGACTCAACTACGACATAAAATCAGGTGGTGCTTTTTGTATATTATTGTTATTGGCTATGAAAAGTTTTCATGATTGCGCACACCCGGATGATAGTACCTGGGAACAAAGTTGTCATGTTACTGTCCTTGAAAGTTGTTGAAACAATTTACTACATTTAGTTGTTTTGTGGATGCTTCTTCTTTGAAGGAAGAGTTATGAGCTTCTGCTATTGTTAACACTGATTGATTTTGAGGGGTTTGAAACTATCTACTTCCTAGCTTCTCATCCCATAAGTTCATCCTGTGAGTTATGGCTACTAATTGAGCTTGTAAAAAAATGATCTCATCCACCTCTGGAATGCCAACCCACTTCACTAATCCTTTCTTTGATCCATGACCATACGCATTTGCTATCATGCCTTCAATAAATTGTGTTGCCTCAGTAGTAGACTTTTCTATCAAAGAACCTTCAGTAGCTGAATCAACTAAGGCTCAAGTAGGTGGTGTCAAACCACTTTAGAACATTTGCACTTGGAGCCAAAGAAGACAGCCATGTTAAGGGCATCTTCTCAATAAATCCTTGAATCTCTCCAAAGCTTCATAGAGAGAATCAAAATCTAACTACTTAAACAAGTTGATTTCACCCTGACTAGAGTGTGAAATATTTTTGTAGAAAGTTTTGGCTCATCTCTTGCCAAGTAATGATGCCATTGGGTAGGAGAGTTTGCAGCCATGATCTTACTTATCCCTTAGAGAAAAAAAGGAATAACTTTAGCTTCGATTGATCCTCTATCACATCATTCATCTTTAATGTGTCATAAATCTCCATGAATGAATTCAAACTAGTCATCCAATCTTTGATGGCCAAACCACCAAACTGTTGCTGCTACACCAGGGTGATTAAAGATGGCTTTAGCTCAAAGTTGTTGGCACTGATGGATATTCTAACTATGCCAGATAATTGTTATTTAGTACGGGCTTGTAGAAATCCTAGAATGGTGCTTCACCCTCATGGCCAACAATGGATCTACTACTTCCATCCACATGGAATGTGCGTCCTTTGATCTCTAATTGTATTTGCCTAAGTATTTTTACCAAATTAGGATCACTCAACTCTATTGAGTCTCTATGCATCAACAACTAGAACATCACAAGCAAAACAACCCAAGCTCAAATATATCGAACAAATCAAAGAATAAAATATAGGAAATAAAAATAAAAAATTTCCTTGATTAAGAATTAACCAAGTTTAACTAGTTCTAAGATTATTGTACACTATTCCCCGATAATAGCGCCAAAAACTTGTCAGTGAGCACTACAAGTATATAGTGTCATAAGTAGTAAAAACTAGTTGTAAGCTGGATGTCGTCTTCTAATAATGGTTTAAGAATAATAATCTTAAAGCTCAATTTACTATTAGTGTCAATTTTATCAAGGCTACAAATTAAATGTGATTGTTGTATATGGAGATGAAATTGAAATTAAAAGGAAACTGGTTCAAAGACTATATTGATCACGCTTTTAAGATAATAAAATCTCATGTGATCTCCCTTAATTCTTACCTTAACTAATCTAAATCATGGTTCTGTAGGTTATAACACTTGTTATTAAAACTCCCTCCTAGGTTATCGTAACATCTATCAGTCAAGTTCCTAATACTCTCTCTCAAGGCATACAAGAAAATAACTAATGTAGTAACATTCAATTTTTCACGTACAACCTCTTATAAAACCAATAACCTCTCGATCCATTGATCTGTCTAGGTCTATGACTTGATTATCAAACCGTCAAACCTCTCTCCAAAGTTAGTTTAACAATCTAAAATCTCCCTATCTATGGCCAGTAAATAGAAAGCATTAAGAGGACAAGACATAAAACAAAACATCAACATAGATTAATCAAAACTCAAAGCAAAGGGTTCTCACACTCAAAATTACATCCTAGAATAAAAAGTTTAGCCTGACATAATATAAACAATGCAGAAACAAGGATTATAAACACTAAAAATCATTCTGGACAAACTTGAATGTCTTTCCTTGCTTCTTGTTCAAGATGTTCTACTCAACCTCCTTGATCTCAAGAACTTCAGAGAATGTCCTAGAAAGAATGTTTTTAGGTGTGAAATGAATGTCTCTA
>JAJIYU010020382.1:0-10427 GCA_030144865.1 Tinospora cordifolia | reverse complement strand
AAGAAGAAAGAAGGAAGAAGAGAAGGCGGGTTGGGCTGTGCGCCTAGCCCGGCCCACATGGGCCTGGGCAGTCTAGGCCCATGCGCCTGGGCTACCCAGGTAGCAATTTTTTTTTTTCATTTCCCCCCTTTTTTTTCTAATATATATACACATATACATATCAAAATTTTGTATTTTTTTTTCTAAAAATCATAAAAATTATTGTTTCATCATCTCTCATCAAAAACTTCAAATATATTTCAATTTTTATTATTTATCAATTATTTTTCTCAAAAATTCAATAATCACCCAAAAATTACATTTTTCATCCGAAAATCCCATTAATCATTCTAAAAATTTCATAATTATTCTGAAAATTCAACAATTAATCCCAAAAATTATTTCCTCAAGAAATTACATTTTTCTTATGATTTCATATCTTTTCTCCTCAAGATTGTATTTTTTCCCATTATTCTAATTTTTCTAATAACTGATTCAAAATTTGGGAAAATTGAGAAAAATTCATATATTTCCACTAAAATTTCAAAAGATTCATACATTAGACCCGATAATTTTTGTACATCAAATCATGGGTCGCCACAATATTACCCTACAAGATATTTTCTAGCGACATATCATAACACCACACATCTTTCCAAATTGAGACTATGTTCCTTGTTGACACATGCCAACGAACTCCATCCTTGAGCAACTTACTACCAAATAGGATGCCTCGCCAAATTGAAGAAACACCTTCTTTCTGCTAGAGAGCGAACACCAAGGTTTGCTTTAGGTATATACTTCTCAGAATTTTTATCCAAAATCGATTGTTATAAGAAATCAGTCACTAAGCCAATTTATTGAGCAGCGCCTCATTGATATAATTCATTTTCCTTAAACGCATGCCTCCTTGGAGCTTTAGATGACATAAGGTGTTCCAGTTAACCAAATGGATTTTCCATCACTCTGTCGTACTTCCCCAAATGAAGCTTTTGGCCATCCAATCCAACTTGTGGGAAATAGAAGTAGGCATTTGCATAACTTGAAGAATATAAGATGCTATAGTTATGGTAATAGATTGGACTAGGGCAATACGCCCCGAAAAGTTCAACAGCTTCGCTTTCTAACCTTCCATATGCTTTTCAATTTGAGCAATCACTAGCTAGAAAATAGTCTTATCAACTCTATTATGAATCAAAAGAAATCCCAAATACTTACCTAGATTTCCTGTTAGGGGCAATAGAGCAATAATTACTAAGTCGATGAGCACGAAATCTTCCAATATTCTTTGAAACATACATCTTTGATTTGGCAAGATTGTGCTTTTCCCCAGAAGCCGCACAAAAATCATTGAGAACATCCATCATAACTTTACATTGTTGAGTGGTAGCTATGGTAAACATAAGGATATCATCTGCAATGAAAAGATGAGAAAGTGCCACTCCCCCTCTACTTAATTTGATGAGCTACCAAATTTTTTTATTAATTTTTTTCCAAAATCAACTAAGACAATAGCTCCATGCAAAGCATGAAAAGGTAAGGGGACATGGGATCCCCTTGCTGAAGACCTCAAGAAGCCTTAAAACTGTGGGTGACTTCTCCATTCCAAATATTCGAAAAGGAAGTAGTAGAAACACACCACATGATACGCTTAATTAAAGAAGTAGGAAAATTATAATTCTCCAATGTTTGTTGAAGAAAACTCCAAAATATTCTATCATAAGCTTTCTCTAGGTCCAGTTTAAAAGCTATCATTCCATCTTGCCTTTTTTCTGTCTCATGGTATGTAAGACTTCTTGGGCCATCAAAGCACTATGCATAGTACTTCTTCCCAAAACAAAGTTATGATGCTACTCACCTCCTAGCTTGCTGATCAGTGGTTTCAATCGATTAACATTAATTTTGGTGATGCTTTAATAGAACATATTACACAAACTAATAGGATGACATTGAGTAATAGGCTGAACGTCAGTTACCTTAGCAATCAAGACAATATGAGTGTGATTCAAATTTTTATCAAAGCTTCCCTCGTTCTAAGCAGCCATTAGAATTCTATTAAAGTTATCGTCAATCACATGCCAATACTTATCAAAGAACAGGGCAGAGAAACCATCTGGGCCAGGAGATTTAAAGATTTCATATCAAAGAGAGCTTTATGAATTTCTCCTAATTAAAGAGGAGTCTGAAGAGAAATCTTGTCTTCTTTTGAAAAAGAATTTGTACATCTGTTATCGCCCAACCTGAGCAAGGAGAGATCATCTAGAGAGAAAAGAGTCCGGAAGTATTGGACCGCATGCTCCTTGAGCAGATCAGCATCAAAGTATCAAGAGTTGTTAATTTTTAAAGATAAAACACGATTCTTGGTCCTTCTCTGAATAGTAATAAAGCCAAAAAAATTGGGTATTCATACCCCCTTCTTTGATCCGGCTGATTCTAGATTTTTGGAGCAATAGGAGCTCTTCTTGATAAAGAACTTCATTAAACTCATGAATCAGAAAATGCTCGAGTCGCGAAAGGAAACTACAATACTTGTGGCTGAGGAACTTTTGAATTCCTAAAATACAAGCCTTGAGGATGCATTTCCAATAAAAAAATATTGTCAAAAATTGATTGATTCCATTCTTTTAGAACTTCAGCAAGTCCAGAAAGTTTATTCAACAAATTAGACAAGAATCCCTCCCAAAGTGCAACCAAAAGATCAAGAAAGGTTTCGTGTGAAATCCAGGTAGCTTCGAATCTAAACAGTCTTCTGGCACTTGCTCTGGAGTAGGAAGTAGTATGAAGAAGGATTGGGCAATGATTTGAAGATGTCTTAGGGAGATGAGAGATATGAGCCTTAGGGAACATTTCTCTCCAAGTGATATTACACATAGCCTAGTCTAATCATTCCTTGATTAATTGATTACCTCTTTGGTTGTTAGATCGGGTGATACGAGGGCCCAAATAGCTAGGGTCAGCAAGCCGCAATCATGAATAATACGATTGAAAGCAAAGGCTTCGCGAGAGTTGAATCTGCCACCAAATTTATCTAAAGCCTCCACAACGTCATTGAAATCCCCAATGATCACCCAAGGAAGTGTAATCAAATTAGTAATATTTTTAATAATATCCCACATATAACATAAAAGTTTTGTTCTTAAAAAAAGATCAAGTTTAATTGTTTTCTAAATGTTAAAAAGCTATTTTTTCCTTCAAACTTTTACGCTGTGAAAAAAAAACTAGGAACTTTATCTATTAATGTTTTCTTTAAATTTTTTTCCCAAATAGAAATGCGGTTGTTTTCAAAAGTTGTTTTTAAATCTTTGGTCTAAATACACCATAATTTTCTCAATATTTACATTTTGTATTTGTAATGGAGAGATTTTTGTATATAAATCAACCCTATTTTTTCTTTTTCATTGTCATTGAATGAATCTACATGTATCTTGATGTATACAAAATATTCCATTACACATTAATATGATATTTAATATTTAAAGTGAGATTTATATGATATTTTTTTTCTAAAAAACCCATATACTATATAAATAACATATGTCAATTTATGAGACAATATTCTAAGTTTGCTACAAAGGTGTTTCTTGCAATCATCACTTGATTTAACAACATTATATTATTGCTTATAGGGATGGTTAGCTTTTATATAATGGTTATTCAGTTGTCATTTGATGTTTATGTTTTCCCTTTTTATAAAGTTATGTACCTTTCTAGAAACAAAAATTATCATTATTTCATTATTCAATTATCATGTGTTTTCCAACGAGCTTTAGGAAAACACCCATCCCTAATAAATAAATAAATGAATAAATAAATAATAAAACTATTCAAAAATATTTTTCCTATTAATACGAGTGTGCATTTTTCTTGTAGCTAATAAAATCACAATTACACATTTAAAAATTGTTTAAAAGTCAAAGTGGGCAGCGCTTGTCACTAGAATGACAAAAACTCATCAAGAAACTACCAATGCAAGCAAAGAAGAAGAACAAGAAATACCTTACAAGAACAAAAGATCTTAAGTTGCATCAAAATTTTCCTAGTTGTCTTTCAATTTGCTAGATCCAACAAGATCCAATTGAGAGATGTAGGGAGATCAACCAATCAAGAGACCTAAAGAGATTAAGTTGAGTAATGGTGCGAGATTGAGTTGATCAAGCAACATCAAGCACAACCTAAGGCAGTAATGGAAGGAGATCAATCATCGAGAGGTCTAAATGTTAAGAGATTGTAAAAGTGGGAGATCGAGATGAAGAGGGAAAGATAAAAGGATAGTGAGAGAGATTGCAAAAGGATAACAAGAGAAAAGGATAAGAGAAGATAGTAGAGACAGAGAGAGGAAGCTAGAGCATTCGACTAGATTAGGGCAATGGATTAGATTAAGTAGAATAACATATTCTTATGTTAACAACAACTAATAAAAATATATTGTTAAAACTCACTTGATCAACTAATAACCACGATTATTTTTAACCTTTGTTAAATAAATGTTTTAGTAAGTTATTCTGTCTTAGTGTATCTTGAGTTACATCTAAAGAGATTTGTGAATTAGGGACTCTAAGGAATAGAGGAGAAAATTGAAGAAAAAGAAGAGGAAGATGAAAGAAATAAGGAAAGATTTAATGACAACAATGCACTATTTTATATTTCCATTCTTGATAATTTTACAGAACTATTTACATAAATTTATATAGGTAGAAGATACAAATTGCTGTATAGATGGCAAACTATTATTGGTGAGATCTAATTTGGTTATGTGGCAGTCCATCAGTGGTGAGATCTAATCTGGAAATTGTCTCAACAGTTTGCTTGGAGAGTGATTCTGTGTGTGCAACAATATTGTTAGAAGTGTAGCCGATTCCATTACAACTCATTCTATTGTGAGGTTGTCTTTCTGTTTGTGATTCTGTTGAGATGGTAGTGCAACTATTGGTGGTAGGATTATTATCATCCCTTTTCAAGCTTAGTGGTTGAGAGAGAATAGTGAGCTTGGTGCGTAATAAAGTGAATGCAGCAGTGGTAACAGCTTTGTGAAGGTTTCAAAGAGTTGATCAACTAAATTTAAATGAGCAAGTAGTAGGGAACCATTCAAGACCTCACGAACAAAGTGAAAGTCGATTTCTATGTGTTTGGTGTGGGCGTGAAAGACTAGATTCATTGTAAGGTGTGAAGCGCTGAAGTTATCATAATACAAAATGGTTGGGGAAGATGATCGAATATGTAGTTCATAGAGCAGGTAATTAAGCCATTAGAGTTCTACAACGACATTGGCAAGCCCTCTATACTTAGATTCCACAATGGACCTGGAAACTACTTTTTGTTTAGAAGAAGACCAGGATATGAGGTTGCTACCAGAAAAAGTGCAATAGCTGCTAATGCTGCGATGATCATGTGGACAAATAGCCCAATTAGCATTAGTGTAGTAAGAAAGTGAAAAATCTACAGGTGTAGTGAGAGATAGGCCAAAGTTTATGGTGGCTTTGAGATACTAGAGAACCCTTTTTACTGCTTGCCAATGAGCTGATGTGGGAGCATGCATGAATTGACAAACCCTATTAACGACAAAGCTAATGTCTGGTCTAGTGAATGTACAGTATTGCAAGCATTGACGAGCTCCATTATGGAGTTGGATCACGAAGAATGAGGCTATCATGTATGGACAAAGCAAAGGATGCTACCATTGGTGTGGAAATGGGTTTATAGTTGGTTATATCGACTTGGCAAAGAGGTCATCAATGTGTCTTGATTGATTGAGATGGAGGCTAGAAGTAGTGTAGGAAACATATATGCCCAAAATTTGAGATAATCGACCTAGATCTTTGGGGAAAGTGGTTGTTAAGGTTGATGATAAGAGTGGATATGGCAGTTGGTGAGGATCCTGTGACAATTATATCATCCACACAGATCAAGAGAATGATCATGAGGGAAGAGGTGTGAATGACAAATATAGATGGGTCAGCTTTGGAGGCTGTGAAGAATTGGATAGTAAATGAGTGCTGAGCTTTGTGAACCATGCGTGGGGTGATTGTTTAAGAACATAAATAGCTTTATGTAAGCGGCACACAAGAGGCTAATCAGATTGCATAACAAAACTTGGTGGCTGGCTCATGTAGATTTCTTCGAGTAGATCGCAATTGAGAAAGGCATTGTTAATGTCAAGTTGGCGAAGTGGCCAATCAAAAGCTAAGGCTAGTATCAGCACAATATGAATGGTGGGTGGCTTGACCATGGGCTGAAGGTCTCAAAATAATCTAGGCCATAGGTTTGAGTGAAACCTTTGGCCACAAGTCGAGCTTTGAGGTGTTGAAAGGATCCATCAGGATTATATTTTAGACTATATACCCATTTGCAACCCACAACCTATTTTCCAGGTGGAAGAGGAGTGAGGGTCTAAGTGTTGTTAACAGTCATAGCTTGAAGTTCTTCTTGCACGGTTGTTTTCCAAAGTGAGGATTGAAGGGCTTGCTTGATAGATGTGGGAATGGAATTGGAGACAACAAATAGTAGTACCTTTGGTTTAAAGACACCCGCTTTGGCTTTGATGGTCATATGATGTGTATTAAGTGGTGCTGGATCCACTACAACATGAAGACTAGATGTATTTGGCGTGGTAGAGGTAGATGTATGTGGCGTGGTGGATTCTGAAAGAGTTCCTGTGATGTTGTCTTGGGCTGGAGCCATGTAATACCCTAAAAAGATAGCCATGTATTTTATAATGATTTAAATATCAAATAAATAAATAAATAAATAAGAAATAGTATTTTACACCTATGATTGCATGAAACATGCATAAGCAAATTTAGATAATTATTAAAAATGCTATGAAATCAAAAATCACAAAAAATGTGCAAAAAGTAGCACATTTATATGATTACTGTGGTAATGACAAAAGAATCCACACAAAAATAAAGTTTTACACTGATTACCGTGGTCGTTAACCGCAGTAATGCGGGATTATATAAAGAAATTCCTACATAGGAAGCCCTAAAATCCTCAATTTCTTTCTTAGAGCTTATGATTTCTTCTAGAGATTGGTTTACTTCGATTTCTCTTGGTTCCATATGAGTTCTTCAACAACTTTAGCTCAATCAAATCATTCTCTCTCAAGCAAAAGGGGGGGAAGAACTACACTAAGCAAGGAAGAATTGAGGGTTTTCACATCTTGTACAAGGACAAACCAGGTCAGCCACATTTCTCCTCTTGAATGAGTGTTCAATCACTATTATTTGGTATGTTCTTAGTATGGATGTTGTGTATAGAATGAAAATAGAAGTGAGTGAAGGTTGGGCTTCATGTCGAAGGCAAACGAAAAGGGAAAGCAAATAGTGCAACATATAACATTTTTTCTCTAATCTATTCATGTTTAAATGTTTACCAAGGTGTAAGATGTGTGTTCTAAGCTTAATTATATGTGGTTGAATATATAGACCTAAAAAGGACGTAAACGTGATAGTGTACGTGAGAATCACATGTTGGGAAAAAAATCTCGTATTTACTGCGGTAACGCATACAGAATATGCAGAAACCCCACTGGTTACCGCGATAATTAACTGTGGTAACAAATTGGAAAAAAATAGTTTGTGCATTGGTTACCACGATAATCGACCATGGTAATGCGATCACTGATTTTGGTGGCCGCAGCATTACCACAGTAATGAGTTTCCGACTCAATTTTTCGTTTCGACCTTGTGTTCACTGTGGGATACAAATGTTGTGAAACCATTAGATTATTATTAAACAAGTGAAGAATGCTCTGAACTCATGAGCTATAAATGTTTAATGGTGTAGATTGAAGATCTAAGGCAACTAAGATAGGAGCAATGGCTCAAGGGAATTGAATATCATGTGGGTGAGAAATCCTTGCTTACTAGTATTATTTAGATTTTGAATGCATAACATGATGCTTGTTAAGCTTAATATGTATTTAGAGGCATGCTAGGACTTACTTGATTGATCTTGATTGGAATGGAGAAACCATGATGTTTGTTTATTCACTTTGATAATATGTATGGATTATGAGTTGAGGAATTATTTTTCATGAAAAATGGTTGTATCTATATGATTTACTTTGAATCATTCGATGTATTGAATTGCTATGAATTGGTATGGAATGTGCAATTAAAGAAGATTAAATTAAGATTTAATAAGTTTACATATAAGGGCAATGATAGGCTGCATAGCGTCATCGTGGGTGTCCCACCCTAGCTAGCTATGATAACTGATTGATTTGTTGGATTGTGAGTCACTTAGGACCTCTTTCCTTAGATTGTGGTCCCAAAAGGTAATTGGCCCTCGGGTGTTACCCTCGGATTCGCTCTTGGGCCACACAGGAACATCGAGAGCAGAGTTATTTCAATCTTTGAAACTCAACTGATTGACAAATAAAGTTTTTGAAATGCCCTAATGTAATGAAAGTGTTTGCATGTTGTGTATTATAGTTTCTATAATGCCAGTGATGCATAAGGATGATCCACTAGGCTCTTGAGCTTAACCCATTATTTCATTATTGGTGATCATTGATACCGCAAGAGTAGACTAGCCATGCAAGGCTGTCATTTTGATTAAGACCTCACTGGAAGTTGTCATAGTTTTTAGTTTAATGTTTTATCATTTTGTTGTAAATGATTTGAACTGGGCATGTGCCCTCCATCTTTTAAATTATCTTACTTGTAAATTTCAGTATGTATCAAACTTGGCTATAGGCCTTATTGTATCTCTTTATGAGTTGTGTTTTCATATTGAATTTGTTAGTATTTCAAACTGCTGCATACATTTTCTTAATGAATCTCATTTTACTAACAAAACTTGTATTTTAAAGAACACTATGTATTTGGATTGATTTTGTAACTTATTTGAAAGAAAGGCTTTAAAAACGAAATGAGGAGAAAGAGAAGAAAAGGAAATAAGTGGCATTTGGCTCTCGGCAAACAATCCTAGTCCGGCGTCTCCCGCCGAATGGGCGCGCCATCTTCGCGTGTAGTTTCAACGACTCGACTGGCGAGGGGGACTGGGAGCCGAGGTGTTCCAAGCCAACAAAATAGTACTTGAGATTTTTGGACATGAGATTTCAGCAAGTGTGATGGGCTGTTGGTGAGGAGAAGAGGCAGCCAAAATAGGTGTAATCGCAGATCTGTGGACCACAAGAGGTGGAGGTGTGGCCCGAGCATGCAAAAAACTGTTATAGCTGAATGGAAACTAATCTTCAATGAACACCACATGCCGAGATATGTATAACCGGCCAGTTGGTATGTGAAAACAAAAGTATCCCTTGTGAGAAGAACTTTAGCCCAGAAAGGTACATAGAACATATCGTTGTTCAACCTTATGCTTTGTGTATGGACGGAGATGTGGATTGCAGCTACAACCAAAAACTCGGAGAAGATCATAGTTGGGATTCTTCTTGTAGGGAGTATGGTATGGAGTGTCAAACTGAAGTGCTAATGAGCGTAACAAATTGATAAGATAGACACTTGTGAGTAATGCATAAGGCTAGAAAGATGAAGGGACTAAACATTGGGAGTGTAAGGCAAGCGCCATTATGTCGATTCTTGCGTTTAGCTCTACCATTCTATTTTGGAGTGTACAGGCATGAGATGCAGTGTTCAATGCCCGAGGAAGTAAGGATGGAAGTTAGTGCTTGAAATTCACCACCACCTCAGATTGCAATGCCAATTAGAGGCACCAAATTGATTTTTAACCATTGCTTGAAATCGAAGAAAATATTTGGTGATTTCACCTTTGGTGTGAAGCAAATACATCCAATAGAAACATGATTAATCATCAACAAATAAAAAGAAATAATAAGCACCACTAATTGAAGCAACAGGCATAGGACCCACAAATCAAAATGAATAAGAGCAAAAGGTTGGGAAGCATGAGATTGAGACAAAGTAAATGGTAATTTGCAACTTTTAGAAATACGACAAGAATGAAAATGTGATTTGGTGTTGGTACATACAGAAATTGAACTACATATATTTTCAATTTGATTATGTACCACAAATAACAGATGGCTTAAGCGTGAGTACCAAACTTGGGCAGTGATGGATGATGAAGTAAGAAGAGCTCTAGGTGACTCTAGATGACGAGATTTTCAAGGCACTAAAGGTGGAAGGAACTTGTAAAGACCATGATCAAGTGGACCATGAAGAAGGATTTGCTTTATTTTGACATCCTTCACGAAGAAATGAGAAAAATTAAACTCAATAGATACATTATTATCCTCACACAATTTTGCAATGTCGATGAGTTGTTTAAAAATAAAAGGAGAGTGAAGAACATTATGTAAATGAAGTGGTCGATGATAAGAGGTGAAGGGAATGGAAACAGGATGAGAAATGGCAGTGGACATACCGTTGCCAACCATGACTTGATCAAATCCAGTGAAGTGAGTGGGATGGTGTAAGGCATTGAAGTTAGATGAGTAACACCGAAATTCATGAACCAAGCTG
>JAJIYU010020381.1:0-10430 GCA_030144865.1 Tinospora cordifolia | reverse complement strand
TTTTAGATAAAAATTAAAAAAATTATTTTTAATTTATAAAATAAAATTAAAAAATTATCTTAAGTTAAAATAAAATTAGGATTATTTTAAGTTAATTATATATATATATATATTAAATAAATAAATATGCTTTTTTCAAAATTTTAATACTATTTTAAAAAATAAAATAATTTTATAAAATGAATAAATTTTAATTTTGAATAATGTATAAATATACATAAATAATTATTTTTAAAAAGAAAAACATATATAATTTTAAAAATAAATAAATAATTTTAAAAAATCTTTAAAATATTTTTAAAAAATTATTTAAAATAATGATTAGTGATATTTAAAAATTAATATTTTAAATAATTAATTTAAAAATATATTTTTTAAATAAATAAATATTAAAAATATTTTTTTAAATAAATAAATATTAAAAATATAACATTTTTATATAAATTTAAATAATTATATATATATATATATATATATTTAATTTAAATGTGAATAATAGTATTTTTAAAATATATATATAATTTTTAAATAAAATATTATAATTAACGTATTTAATGAATTTATGTAATTGTAAAATCTATACAGTATAGTTTAAGGGTGTTCGTAGGTTGGGTTGGGTCGGGTTTGGGGTAAACCCGCAATCCAACCTAAATAGTTCGGGTTGGAAAAGTTGAAACCCAACCCAACCCAATCTACGGCTAAACCCAACCCAACCCAAATGGTTCGGGTTCGGTTCGGTTTGGGTTGGGTTATTGTGTTGAATTTCAAAATTTTTACAAGTTGTTTACTTAAAAATAACATTCCTTGCCTAGGTATAGGTGAGCATATTATAAATGAAGAAGAAACAATATAAAGAGAATGAACTACAAGCTGTGAGACTAAACTAGAAAAATTACAAGAAATGAGAAGAACATTAGCAAAAATTCAAATAGGAAGATGAGGATTTAAAAATAAAGAAGAAGAATTATTAGATAGAACAAATTTGAAACAGGTGAAGAACATTGATTTATAATAAATTGAACAATAGTAGGAATACCATAAATATATTATATATGACTAAGCAATAGGCAAAGTAATAAATAAAGAATGATGTTTAATGTATCAATCTAATACAAAACAAGTACAAAGAGCCTTTTTATCAAATATATAATGGTTAATGCATCAATCTTATACAAAAACTTGAATAACATGCTTATGCTTTCTTTTCAAGCAATAAAATGCATCATCTCCTTAAATCATATGTATTTTAAAATCAAAATCAATTGCACAAAACCTAGGGTATTTTTCGGTTTGGGTCGGGTCATGTTCGGGTTATGGGGGTTAAACCCACAACCCAACCCAAACCGTTCGGGTTGAGCATTTTAAAACCCAACCCAACCCAAATATAGTTGAAAACCCAACCCAAACTAACCCAAAACGTTTAGGTTGGTCAGTTCGGTCGGGTTAATCGGGTTGATGAACACCCCTAGTATAGTTTAATAAACTTGTAGCATTACAAGTGAGAGTTTAATAAGTTAATGATGTGGATGATAAAGTTGATGATATGGATAATTTATTATACTATTGCATTGGAGACACCTTGTTATTGTAGCCAAGTACTCAGTGCTTTTTTAGGGGCACCATTGTTACCTTGGGTTATAGCTTAAGTACAAAAGTTTTGACAAGGAAAAGATTGTGCCATGCCCAAATCACTCAAATTACAGCTAGAAATCAACACTCAAATCACCTATTCATAGCTACAAAGTCCAAACCACCCTTGTCCCTATTACAGCCTCAAATCTATCTGCTATTGTGATTCTTCTTCAAATCCTTCTTTGCTAAAAAGCAAGCATTTTTTTTCATTATTATATTTTAAACTGCATTGCATTGTTTTTTATTATAATTTAGATATGCGATCTCAAGGATAAGGTTTATTATCTTATACATCAAGATGTATTCATATATATAATTAAAAGGTAGCCTACTCCGATGTCTTGATAAAATTTTGGTTATTAGTTTAGTCATACAATTCATTCACTTTGGTCAAATAACACAAGTTCTAGATAATAATTTACTACACACTAAACATTATTATTAATAAAATTTGACTCTAACAGCATCCAGGATAAGTTAAAAAAAAAATAAAAAAAATAAAAAATAAAAAAGAAGAAGAAGAAAGAAATGTCAGGATTGTCCGCAACTTTTACTCTGTAATGTATTCAATTAAAGTCTTAAAAAATCAAAATAAAAAAAGGAAATTGACGAGCGTATATTGCTCTCGCAATAAAATGGCACTTTGACCAAATATGAAACATCCTGCAAATTACATCTATACCAAAGGAAGGGTAGGCTAGCTCTGTGGAGGAGGATATTCTGATTAAGAATGTGGCCAAAGCCAACCCAAGGGTTCCTTTGGCGCAAAGATTAAGATAATGTTTACCAAAAAGAAAACCTGAATTGAGTAAAATAAAATAAGATTAAATAGCTAAATTTATATTTAATAATTGTTTAATATTTTAGTAGTTGAAACTTGTACTTTTTTTAATGCTGTCAATTGTGAATTAATTATTTAAGTTACGTTGGAACCATAAATTTCATACTTAAATGTTATGAATATTAAACTCATATTTGATAATAAATTAATTATCTACATGTTATAAATAAGAATATTAAAATATTGAATATTTTTGTAACCCCTTTAATATTTAGTATTTTGTAACCTTTAAAATCTATAATATTTAAAGTAATGAGATTATTTATATATTATCATTATGATTGATGTAACCCCTGATTATAAAATTCTATATAAAAGGGTGTTTCATAAAAATTATCAACAAAGAGAATAATTCTCTCTTGAAATTATCTTTTCTCTCTAGTGTTCTTAAGTTTTTTTTTCTTTTCCTTTCTTGAAAAAATTCTTGCATTTTCAAATTAATTCTAGATTGATTCATAACACGTTATCAGCACAATCTCACTCTTCAAGATCAATTTCGAAGACATAAAAGTATGAAAAAAAAACTTGAAGGTATACTTATGATTATTTATATATAATATTATTACTATTAATTATATTCTTGACTAAGAAAATATGTTCTGTAGTTTTGTCTAGTACGATATTCTACATAAAAAATTAAAAGTCAAATAAATAGATTTATTTAATATTTTATCGATTGATTATGTTTTTTTCTTGATTTTTATAAATAGTACTATAAGTTTGGGTTGATAATAGCTAAGTCTTGTCCCGAGTAAAGCTAAACATTGAAAGAGAGATGGGTTATCCTGTCCTAGGAGGCCGGTTACTTTAAGTAAATTCTATCTCACTGTCCTTTCTTAGAGGTTGTCTTACCAATTCATACAAATAGTACATATTGATTAAATATCAAGATTTGAACATATATGTAATTAGTATTATTTATTTTTAGCTAACGCATATATAACTTATCTATTTTATTAAAATAGATTAAAAATTTATTTTAAAAAATTGTTTAAATAGTCACATTATAATATATTTTATATATCTTTGAAGTAACATGTCACATCTTACACAAGTAGAATTTGTAGCACTTGATATTTCAAGCATAAATTATTTATCATAGATTTTGAAAACTAAGATTCATCGTGATGCGATGGGTCTTAGAGACACCATCGAAGAGAGAAATAACGAGTCCCTACAAAATTATGTCAATGCAATGATTTTTCTTCGTCACCATCTTCATAAGAGACTGAAAATTGAGTATCTTACAACAAAAAATCCACTTGAATTGTGCAAATGTTTAAAAGAAAGATATAACCACCAAAAGACAGTAATTCTTTCAAAGGCTCATTATGACTATATGCACATTTGGTTACAAGACTTTAAAAGCGTAAGTAAGTATAACTCTGCAGTATATAAAATTAGCTCTCAATTATTACTTTGTGGATAAAATATCACTAATGATAATATGTTAGAAAGAAACATTATCCACTTTTCATGCCTCGAATGTGCTCCTACAACACTAGTATCGACGAAGGGATTTAAAAAATATTCAGAGCTAATCTCTTGTCTTTTGTGGTTGAATAAAATAACGAGTTGTTAATGAAAATCATGAAGCTCGTCCAACTGACTCTACTCTATTCCCTGAAGCGAATGCAGTATCATCAAATAGTACTGAACACAGAAGAAGTTATGGACATGGTCGTGATTGTAGACACGATCGAGGTTGACATACATATCGTGGTGGTTATGAAAACTCTTCTCATCATTAAAATAATATCAACCACCAGAAGTAAAAAAATAATGAGAAGAAAAAAGAAAAAAGAAAAAAGTTTGAAACAATTCTGAAAATATATGCTACAAATGTAGCATAAAAGGACATTGGCCACGTACCTATCGTACATCAAACCATCTTATTAATCTTTATCAAACATCATCGAAAGAAAAGGAAAAAAACGTGGAAACAAATTTCCTTTGCCAAAATAATAACATTAACCAAAGTCCTCTTAATATGACATATTTAGATGTAGCAGATTTCTTTAAAAACTCAGAAGAAAAATATGACTAAATGAAGATGGTTTTGAGCTTTTATCTTCATTTCATTATGTGTATCACTTTTAGTATGTTTGTTTTCAATATGTGTTTACTTGGGTATATTTTTTTTTCTCTCTCTCTCACACACACACACATATATATAAGAAAGTAATCTTATGCATATTTATTTTATTTTAATGAAGAAAATATAAATATTCATGATCAAAATTTAACTGCAATAAATATCAAAGATGAAAAAATTTGTCTTGTGAACAATGGTACGACACATACCATACTTACAAATAATTTTTTTTTCTCACTTACTTATATAAGAAGTTAGTGTTAGCACAATATCTAGTAATGCAAAACTTATTGAAGGCTTCGAAATAGCCAATTTATTGTTATCTAAAAGAAAAAAAATTATTATAAATGATGCACTACTCTCTGCTAAGTCTCAAAAAAACTTGTAAAGTTTCAAAGATATTAGAAAAGATATCATATCGAGATAATTAATGAAGAAAATATTAAATACCTTCATATTACAGGTGTAGCATTGAGTAAGAAATATGTCTTAGAAAAATTACCCACTTTTTTTTTTCTGGTTTATACTACACAAAAATTAAAACAATTGAGATAAATGCTACAGTAAACCAGCTTTTTATTGATGTAAATATTTTTAATATTTACATGACTGGATATGACATTCCAATTCTATAATAATGTGAAAAATCAGTGACAATTCACATGGACATTTAGTGAATTCTTATGCGTTGCGTACTCTTGAGGAAAACTTATTATTAGACTATCACTAGCTAAGTTGGAATTAAGTCCCCTACATTTCTGAAACGTATACAAGGTGATATATGTGGGTTCATTCACCCACTGTGTAGACTATTTAGATATTTAATGGTTTTAATTTTTGCATCTACAAGATGGTCACACATGTCTTTGTTATCAACTCGTAACATAGTGATTATGGGATTGTTTGCTCAAATAATACAGTTAAGTACTCAATTTCTAGACTGTCCGATTAAAAAAATAAATCTTGATAATGTTAGTGAGTTTACATATCAAGCTTTCAATTATTATTGCATGTTAGTTGGGATTATTATTCAACATCATATTGCTTGTGTTCATACACAAAATGATTTAGCAGAATCATTTATTAAGCACCTCCGATTTGATTATAAGAGCAAAACTTATATTTCTATATGGAGACATGTTATTTTACATGCAACAGGTCTTATATGTATCAGACCAACGAATTATCATAAATTCTCCCCTTTGTAATTGGCTTATGGTTAGGAGCCAAATATTTTCCATCTAAGAATTTTTAGATGTGCGGTATGTGTTCCAATTGCTCCACCACAATACACTAAGATAAGTATTCAAAGGAGGTTAGGTATATATGTTGGATATGATTCTCCATCGATAATTAAGTATCTTGAACTAGTGACTGGAGATATTTTTACAGCATGGTTTGGTGTGTCACAATCCACTTTTTAAAAGTGACATCACGACCGACGCATAATACCATATATGTTATACCTACGTATATAATACTATGTCATTCTCTTACACTCAAAATTACTTAATATCCATGAAAATTTTTTACAGAGTCTCCTCTTAAACTTTGACTAATCTCAAAGAAAAATCATCACCTGATAAACATTATTTTTAATTCGACAAGTGCACAGAGAATTTTCCACATGCTATCATCCATTATAATTTATAATTTAAAATCCACATCCTTTCACACTCTTACCTAATATAAGAAAATCCATACCCCTCTAGATGATAGTACATATACAATGATAATTATAATTATACAAAAATATAGCCCACAAGATAAATAAGCCTACACACCAACAGTAACAAAAGAGTCGTCTACTCTTCTCACACTGACCTCTTTCATTTTCTATCTATTCTTGAAATGTTGAAGATAATAAGTGAGAGATAACATGCCTAATAAATAATCTTTATCTATGGCTTTTAAATTCATTTAAATAATCATGCAGAAAATTAAATTAAATAACACATTTAAATTCATCGTGCACATTAAAACCATACATATATGCACTCAACATAGTGATCATGCTATTTTCAATGCATCATTTGTAAAACACATGCACATCAACATCTTTCAAAACTAGAGTCAGTCACACTTCTTGTCTGGTCTGGATAATAGTAGACTATACCTCTAATTCTCACCTACTCTACAATCATTTCGAAGATTATCATATAGAAAAAGGTTGATACTTCTCATGGCTTAGTCTCACTTAGATTATTAGATAAAAAGTATTATTCCTCATGGCTCAGTCCATCAAAACGAAACCGTATTTTAGATCTGCTCTTCCAAATCCAAAACACACTGTCGTATACATATATTTTTATGAATTTTAAACTAAGTGCAACATATGTAAATACAAATAGCAAGCTTACATTCAAATCATTTTTATATCTACAATGTCATATAAATAACTAAGAAAAAGAAATACTCATTGAATACCAATAACTTAACCCGTTGGACACGTATTTCACTTCCTGCTATAATGACCAATTTCTCCAAAATTTACTATAAAACTTAGTAATACATCATCCATCATTTCATATGTAATATATATTTTCATCTGCATCGGTTCTTATTTAATAAAAAAAATCAAAGGTTTTGACATAATATTACCGTTCACATAATACCATAAATAATTATTACTTGCCAAGATTATCGTCCAATCAATTTGCAATATCTACTCCAAAATCTAATTTTCGATCCACCACAATTATCCTATCACAGAATCAGTTTATATGCTCAAATCATATTTATTTAATTTTTATAAATAATTTGTAATGTCTTTATCTTTCATATTTAGTCTTATACGTGCATAAGACCTTACGTATTGATTCGTATTAACTCAAATATTCTTAATAACCTTTAAAATTAATTTCTTGCTCATACACCATATTTTTATAGCAGAAAATATAATAAATAGGTTTTTCAAATATATTTTTACTATTTTTTTAAATTTTCAAAAATAACTTAATTGGTCAATCATTCATAAAAAATTCAATTGATATTCAAAATTCATGAATTTGGTGTCGATGGGTACAAATTTTTGTTCTCTATATTCTTATGGGTCTCAATTATAATTTTATTAGAGTTTAACATACTCAAAAGCACTCCTAAGGTTATTCAACTTTGCATATTTATTATGATGTTTGCAAGACAAACGAATAAAAACGAACCCCACATCTGGGATTTGCGTATCACCAAGAGTGTATTGTTATAATTTTTGTTGAGCTTTACTGACGATGAGAGAATACCCTATTTTCAGATACTACTATAAAACAACCTATACAGTAAAAATTAAACTCCTAAGACTGTAGTACTTAGCTTATATTAACATTTTTGTAACTAGAATTAGAAAAAATGACTTACCTGCAAATTGAATACATAAAAAATTAGACTTTTCTCCTTTCTGTTTCCCTTTCTCTGATTTTGTTTCATGATTTTGAGCATGCAAAATACAAAGAACGAGTTGAGGAAAAACACTCCCACCGTCACACTTAACTCACATATTTTGTCAAACAAAATTAGGCAATTACCCCTACAATTAAACACCCACTATCACACATTTATATATATTCATGTGGCCTAAATTCATCCACCCATCCTCATACTTCACATAATGAAGAAATGTTCTTGACTTTGGCCACCATGATAACCCTACTTACATATAATATAGTATAATTTGATTTTGGTTTTGGGCCCAACCCAATACACCGAACCCACATGTATATGTATATGTATATGTATTTCATTATTTCCATTAATGTATTTTTTTATTTTTTTTATTTTTTATACACACCAATTTAATTAATTAATCTATACACATATCGTGTATTTCCAATATATGTATATAATTATACATATATACACGCATAATCCATATAAATACGTATATTTGTACACATTTATTTTTATTTAAGTTAATTTACGTGTCAAAGTAAAATATGGAGTGTTACATGACGACTGTCATTTTGATGAGACAATTTTTTCGACATTAAGAAGAGAAAATAAACATTTGGAAAAAGAAATAGATTATATCATTATCTCAATTTGATCTTCGAACAAAGCAATGTGAACATGAAGTTTAAAGGATAAATCATTTGCAAAATATTGCAAATAGATTGTCATATGCATTCATTGACATTAAAAGAGTGACTAAATTTCATGTCAACTGTCAATGCTCTAACTCATATTGAAGGCCCTGAAGGACAACTTGTTACAAATGAATCTAAGGCACATCTGAAGCATGATAGACCAATTAGTTCGAAAGATAAAAATCCTTGAAAAAGAAAATGAGCATCTGATAAGGATGTTCAAATGGAGAATGTAGATACTCCTAAAGAGATTAGTGGCGTAACTAATAATAAAACACTAGAAGAGATACATATACCTGAAAATAATCAAGAAATATCAATCAGTAATGTTACCATGGGGATGAGATGGAATTGAAAAGAAAAGGTTTTTGATGATAAGCTTGATGTTTTGAATGAAAGCGAGGATCTTGAACCTAAATCTATTGAAAAATGTCGTAAGAGATATGATTGCCAAAAATGAAAGACGCGATCCAGGTAGAGTTAAACTTATTCGCAAAATAAAATGTTTTTGGACGTGTAATCCAAACATCTGAAGTTTTGACTCCTATAAGGTATACATGGGTTTTTGTGCGAAAATAAAATGAGAATAATGAAGTTGTAAGATATAAAGCGTAACTTGTTACACTAAGTTTTACCCAAAGACCATGTATTAATTATGATGAGACATATTCTCCTTTGGTTGATGCAATAGTATTTAGATATTTTATGAGTCTGGCAGTCCAAGAAAAACTTAAAATGCATCTAATGGATGTAGTAACAGCTTACTTATATGGATCTCTTAATAGTGATATTCATATGAAAATCTAGAAGAATTTCAGATGCTTGTAGCATCTAACTCAAATTCTCAAAGAATTTATTCAATAAAGTTACAAAGATCTTTGTATGAACTAAAACAATCTGGACGAATGTGGTATACCTGTTTTAATAAGTATTTGTCTAAAGAAGGTTATAAGAATGACTCAATTCATCAATATGCTTTCATCAAAAAAATTGGATCCACATTTGGTATAATTACTGTATATGTTGATGATTTAAACATTATTGGGAGTCCTTAAAACCTTTCAAAAGTAATAGATTATCTAAAAAAAGAATTTGAAATGAAAGATCTTATTAAGACTAAGTTTTGTCTTGGCTTGCAAATCAAGTATTTATCAAGTTGAATTCATATTCATCAATCAACTATACAGAAAAAATCTTAAAACAATTCTACATAGATAAAGCTCATCCATTGAGTACTCCAATGGTTGTTCATTCACTGTAATACCTATAATTTTAGTGTTGTAATACCCAAAATTTTAGTCAAAAAAATTAAAATTTACTGTTTAAATATACGATTTCTGTTCAAATATATGGTTACTGTTCAAAAATACGGTCTCTATTTTGTCGACAGACAAATTAAGATTCGATGGGTACTGTAGGTACAGTAATAAGCACTGTAGCTACAGTAACAAACTATTAACTACTGTGCAGTTTTGTCTTTTTCTGCCAGAAAAATCTATATAACCCCCCCATTCTGAAAATTCATTCCAGCAAGAAAGAAAGAATTTCTTTGCTTAATCTCTTCTCTTCTCTTGTTCTTCAACTGTTTTAGACAACAAATATAGTAGTAGGAAGGGAAAAACCTGAGTTTCTGCATAGCAGTAGTGAAGATCTACTATTGGGTACATCTTTCGAAGCAATTGGAGGGTTTTTCTGATCAAAGCAAGTATGATCACTCTGCTCTAGTCTCTATTTAAGATTGGAGATGTCAATGTTCATTTCAGTACACATACGTAGTCTACTG
>JAJIYU010020380.1:0-10441 GCA_030144865.1 Tinospora cordifolia | reverse complement strand
CCGCTGTAATATTTTAATTATGTACTCAATTTTATTTAATTAATTGAGTTTTTGAATTTCAGTTATTTCTTATACTATTGCCTTATTAAATTCTTAATTTTAAGTTATGTATGGTTTAAAACGATCAAGGCATGAAATGACAGAAATAGAAAGTCAAGTGTGCGTTGCTTGTAATGTAACACCGGCCCGGCCAGCCGTTTGGTTAGTCTAACGTCAAGAAAAAATTTTTGGGGTGTTACAAGAAACCCTCCAAATAGGTGAAATTCCTCTGGATCCGTCTAAAACTGCAAGTGAATAGTTAAAACTTTCAGAATTTAGTTCTAAATCGATAAACTCCTAGTTCAGAAGGAAGATACGAGCTTACTTTGTTTAGGATTGCTTTATGCGTTAAGAACTCTCAAATTCTAGTTTATGATACTGAATCTGCATAATTTAATTAAACGAATACACAGATCTTGAGCTGAAAGGATTGAGAGGTTAAGGTTATTACTTTAGACCTTTAGATCCTCTTTAGATCGGCTCTGAGTCATCTCTCTAAAGCTTTGGGATGATTTAGAGAAATCTGTGAGTGAAATGATGAAATTAGGGCTTCAATTATTTTAAATATTGCGCAATGACCGCAGTCGACACTTTAGTGACCGCTGTCACCCATGTGACCTCTTTTTTTTCTTCGTTTTCCTCCGATGACTATGGTTGGCCCTCCAATGATAGCGGTCCATAGTGTGACTTTTTTTTATTTCCAACATTTTTTTTGAGTTTTTCCAACTATCTGACATTCGAATTTATTTTATTTTCATAAAATACCATATAATAAACATTTAAAACATGTTTTCAATATTTTTACATTTATTTCATAATTTTTTTTTTAAATTTTCAATGTGTACGCATATGAAAAATTTTGGGTATTACAATATTTGTTGTGCTAGTGTTGCAAGTATAAAGGGGTTATTGGCATACCAAAAATTTGTAACATTGATGCTTGTAAGACCATTATCAATAATAATTCTTTTCTGTCTTTTGTTAATATTATACCAATGACAATTAAATAAAACCACTTTTGTCTTTAGTAGATATCTTAATTCCACAACTTCTACCAATACATCAAAATAATCCACCGACTCTCCTTGATGATTACCAAGAACAACCACACCACTATTTTGTGTTACTAGTCTATCATCTTGGTGCTTGCAATGGAAACAAATCCCATTTACAACACAACTCGTCCAACTAATGTAATTTTTCTCAGGGAGTCCGGCAAGTGAGTACAAATCATCAGTTGCTTCCAAAGATCCTTCATACCATAGTTTTCCATCTAAAAAACAAATGATAAGATAAAAAAGTAATATTATTTAATTGATACAAAAATGTTTAAGCAACAAACTATTAATTTTACGTAAACTTACACGTGACTTGAACCAATTAGGAAATGTAGCCTCTTGTAATTTGTCTACGTCGTGAGAATGACCTTGCATTAAGATAGCCATATGTTCACTACATGCGAGAAGGATACAGTTAGCTCATTGTAACAAAAAACTACTAGAATATATTATAAACACGAATAGTAATTCAATTCGTACCTGAGATATGGTTGAACTTCAAGAGAGTTGTTGATTATATACCAGTGAGCTCTATTTCTCATTTCATTAGCGAATACCTTAGATTTCCCCCCTCTGAAACATCGATATGTTTCATTGAAAACTTTGATATCATGATTGATACTTGATGAATTGCCATCATAATTACGCTCTGGCCTGTTAAACTTTATTTCAATACCTTTTAGGTACATTGAACAAAATGTTAATGCTTCATTTGTGACATTTGCTTCAGCAATAGATCCCTCAGGACATGCTTTGTTCCTTACATATTGCTTGTATGTACCTAAACACCTCACAAATGGGTACATCCACCTAAATTGAACTGGACTAGCTAAAAAAGCCTCATCAACCAAATGCACGCATAAATGAATCATTATTGAAAAAAATGATGGAGGAAATATGCGTTCTAATGTGCAAAGCACAAACACTATTCCTTTTTTCAACTCTTCCAAGTCTTTAGTATATAATGTCCTTAAGCATATTGTTTGGAAAAAAACTTGATAACTCAATTAAAGTTGATTGAACATCATTACTCAAATAAGGCAGTATACCAACAGGCAATAGTCCTTGCAATAAAATATGGCAATCATGTGTTTTCAAACCAAATATTCTTCCATCATCTGTTACACACCTCGTAATGTTGGATCCATACCCATCTGGCATTTTAATTGATTTAAGAAAATGTAAGAACTTTCTCTTCTCATCCTTTGACAACGTGTATGATGCATGTGGCTTTACTATTTTATTACCCAATTTCTTCAACCACAAGTCTTTACAAATTCCCAACTCGTCCAAATCCTTATGAGCTTTATCAATATGTCCAGTTTTAGCTCCTATATTAAGTATAGTTCCAAGTACATTCTCACAAACATTTTTTTCAATATGCATGATATCTAAGTTTTGTCGCAACTTCAATTTTGGCCAATACTCTAATTGGAAGAATATGCTTTTCTTCAACCAATTATGCTCTGATTGAGTATGCTTTCGCTTTCTTTCCTCATTATCGGGAGCCTTTCAAGGAATCATCTTAGGTAAATCATTCAACTTTTGTAATATATCTTCACCAGATTGTTGCATTGGAGGATCACCTAATTTAGGATGCCCACCAAACTCTTTACTTCTTCTCCACTTGTGAGTTTTGGGCAAGTACCTCCTATGACCCATATATCCAATCTTATTCCTTAATTTAATTGCTTTTGTGTCTTCAAGACATGTATAATAGGTCATATACCCTTTAGTGCTCCAACCAGACAAGTATGAATAAGCCGAAAAGTCACTAATTGTCCAAAAAATTGTTTTGAAACATATACAAATTAAAACCATAAATCATTTTCGTTTAAATAAACAAAAATAATGATAACAATTGCCTTCTTTTAGAGAAGAATATATACAAAACAAAATAAGAATGACCAAAATGTTTCTATAAAGGGCAAGCTTATATGGCATTATCAAATTCATATAACATCAAAGGCCTATATGGCTTCTATTGGAAAATCCATGCTTCATATAAAAAAATAAAAATAATAATAAGAATAGATTAGCTTTGGTTTTTATAACTATGAGTATTATTAGTAGCAAGGCTACAAATTTGAATGACGATGGTGTTCACAATGTTATTGCAACTCTGAGACATGCCAGAGATTAGCTAGAGAGGTCAATGGGGAGAGGAGGGGATGGAATTGTGTCTCACCCTCTTGGAATTTGTTTTAAAGTTTAACATATAAATTTTGTACAACAACTTAATGAAATTCCTGTGATTTTTTATGAAAGAAACTAAGAAAAACAAAAGCAGAGGATCAAACTAATGAAAATAGATTAGCTTTGGGTCTTATAAACTATGATTAGTACTCAGAGACATCCCAGAGAGTAGCTAGAGAGGTCAATGGGGAGAGAAGCGGATAGATTTGTGTCTGGCCCTCTTGGAATTTGTTTTAAAGTTTAATAAATAAATTTTGTAAGACAACTTAATGAAATTCATGTGATTTTTTATGAAAAAAAACTAAGAAAAATAAAAGCAAAGTATCAAACTAATGAGAATAGATTAGCTTTGGCTCCTGTAAACTTTGATTAGTACTCACAAACATCCCAGAGAGCAGTTAGAGAGGTCAATGGGTAGAAGAGGGGATAGAATTGTGTCTCGCCCTCTTGGAATTTGTTTTAAAGTTTAAGAAAAACTTTAATGAAAGTTCTATGATTTTTCATGAAAGAAACTAAGAAAAACAAAAGCAGACAACTCTATTCTCTCTTCATCATCTAAGTAAAATGATTTGAAGCACAAAAAAGAGAAATAAAAAATAAATAAACAAGAAAAGAAAAGGGGAAAGGGTTTCGAAAAACATTTCCAGAAGAAGAAGAAGAAAAAGAAAAGAGGTGATGGAAGATAGAAGAAGAACCATACTTGCAAATATGAGTGTTTAGAAAATAGAGACAATGCCCAGAAAACATAGATTAACTCACACAGATAACGCATACGAACTTGCCAAGAAAACACAGTTGAGCTTGCCCAAAAAACAAAAACAAAGGAACTTGCCCTAAAAATACATGATTGCCTAAATAGATGAATTCACCCAGAAAAGTGCAAGACCTATTAGCGGAGATGATTACGATACAATTTTGTTAGCAAAGATGCAATTTCAATGCTTAATTAGTAGGAAAACATTTTCTATAAGCAAATATGAGATTTTGATGCTTAACAAAGAAAGTGATGGAATGGGAGTCTTGTTTGTGGGAATTTGGGCGCAAGTTTTTTTTTTAATAATGAAATAATTATTTATCAAAATATGAAAACGTTTGGGTAAGTAAAATAATCATTTTATTTTTTCATCAAAAGCAATAAATTTTTTTAACTATTTTGAGAAAAAAATAAATTTATTATTTTAATAAAAACTAGTTTAAAGAAAAATAAAATTTCATGTATAGCTACGATAAATTTTAAATAGTTCCTAATAAATTGTTTTTATTTTTTAATTGAAAGTTTTATCTATTTTTTTAAAATAAATTTTATTATCTTAATAGACTAGTTTTTATTTTACAATGATTTTGTTTTTTATTTTATTTTATGAAATATTAGTTTTATTATTTTTATCATAACTAATAAAACTATTTTTTAGTACGCTAGTAAAAATAAATTCATTATTTTAATGAAATGTTTTAATATCTAAAACCTACTTTTATTCTATATCTTTTATAACAAGAATTACAATTTTCAGATTTTCTTAAATATTCATTCTACTATTATCATCATAAGTAATAAAAATATTTGTAGTATTTTAATCAAGATTAAGTTTATTATTTTAATAAATATCTTTATTGTAAAATTTGTGTTTAGAATTTTTTATTTATTTTTAATTTATATAAATAGTTTGAATTAAGGTTTTCTTTAATTAGTACATTAAACATTTATAATTACTTAAAATACTTTATTATCTTAAAACTAATTTTGTTCTAAGTTTTTTTTTTTGTAACAATAATAATAATTTTCATATTTTTAAAATCTTTATTCTATTATTTTCAACAAAATAATAATAATAATTTTCCTACTATAATGAAAATTATGTTTATTTTTAATACAAAATGTTATTTAAAAATTACATTTATTACCAATTTTCGTAATAATGGTAATTAATTTTATATTTTTATTAAACATTTATAATTACTTAAAAAATTTAACCATTTTTTATCCATTAAAATTAACTCTACTATCATCTATAGTAATCACATTTATTACTTTTGTTAAAATAACCTTTATTATTTAAAATTATTTTATTTTAAATAGTAAAAAATAACACATTTTGTGGTGCATTATGCCTAAATCTTTGCCTCAACTCTCTTTACCTTCTTAGACCTCACTCCAAATCAGTTCTATAAATAATTTATGTTACCGTCAACCATAGTAATGACATTGTCAAGTCATTATTCTCCAACTATTTTACAATCAAACTCAAGCTCTACTGGTAATTTCGTGTTTGTTTTTTTACTAATTATTATATTTATTTTGCACAAAAATATTGCAATAGTCTGAAAAATAATTAATTCATCAACTAAACTCAAATTGGTACACAAAATATAATTAATTCATTGATGTTATTTAATTTTCTTTTAGTTAAAATGTCATCCCAATGTCTTAAATTAATAATTTATTAAAAAAATTTATTTATACATTTTTCTGGTTTTGTGGGATGTGACCTACTATGTCTAGTAGTAGTTGAGTTTATCTCAAATTGAGATAATTTAGTAAGGTTAGAAGTCTTTACCAATTAGAAGTTGTGTCTATAAATACACTCCTATTATATTGATTTTATAATCAATTAAGAAAGAAATAAAGTTAAGAGCATTATTTTCTAATAATTCTTATCTCACCTTGAATAAGAGGAAACAAGAACTAAGGTGCAAACAAATTTAAAATTTGTTTTATTGATCTCTACTTTCTATATTTTTTTTATTAAATCTTTCATTTATTCATTTATTTTATAAGAGGCCTAGTAGAAGAAAGAAAAGATCAAGAGAAGAAACAATATATTTTGAGGGAAAAAAAACATATTAATAGTACTAAAAAAAGAAACAGAAATGGATCAATCGTAGTACCTATGTTTGAAGAGAAGACACAATAGATAAAAAAGTACAGAGGAGCTCTATTTACAAAAATATTAGGAGATCACAATGGAGAAACTAATGAAAGACTAAAGATGAACTTTATTTTCAGCCTGCTAATTCTTTTGCCCTATAATAGAAAACCTTAATGAAATGAAAAAGAATTTAAAGAATATTAATTTCTTTTCCCTAAATTAAGTATACAGTTTTTTACCAATCCATTACCTTCTTACTAATTCTCATTAACTTTATAAATAAAAAATAATAAGTAGTTTTTTAAATTTAAAAATATAATGTTCATTGTTAATAAATAAATTAATTATTGCAATTCGACAAAATTGAAAACACAAATTGTGTAGAACAAGTGTGTCATGTGTTACTTTCGACATTTATAATTTACTTACGAAGGTAAAATTGTAGTTAAAAGTTATTACATGTACCTACAATAGTAATAGTTTTCCTTATGCAGAAGTATTGTAATAAATAGTATTAAAATTACTAACAAAATTCTTTATTTTTTCTCACAACATCTGTGTTGTAATTAAAGATTATTTACTATTAGTCATGCTATGTATACTTTTACTTACAACTATTGTATTGTAATTAAAAGTGATATTCAATAACGACTATTACTTATGAACCTTAAATGTTGTAAGCAAAACATATTCTTATTTACAAAAATAGGGATCGCAAGTAAAAGATTCGTAATGAAATAACACTACAAGAAAAAAGGTATATTATAGCTTGGAGAAAACGCTATGGAATGTTATATATAGCACTTTTCCCCACGCTAAGACAGCCCATGCTATCGAAAGTCTACGGTTCTCACAGCGCTTGAGTGATGCTATCGCAATACTTGTTCTATAGCCTTTAAAAAATGCTATGGTAAGACACAGTTTGCAGCTTTTTTTAAAACGTTATTGTAGATCTGATTCCATAACTTTTATAAAACGCTATCCAAAGACAAATTTTACATCACTTATAAAACGCTATGGTAAGGGTATTTATATAGCATTTATAAAACGCTATTGTAAGTGTGATTCTATAACTCTTCCAAAACGATGTAGTAAGAAATGGTAAGTGTGATTATATAATGTTTATAAAAAGTTATTGTAAGTGTGATTATATAACGTTTATAAAAAGCTATTGCAAGTGTGATTAAATATTTATAGCGCTATATAATATCAGGTACAACCATAACTTCTTAAATGTTAATCATTATTAAATTATCATTTTTATGATATTTATTTTGTGTTTTACATTTAAAATCAAGTAATGTTCCAATTAAACTTTCACTTACATTCTTTTCTACATGCATCACATCCAAATTATGTCGTAATGATAGCTCCTGCAGTAAGTTGCAATAGACCACAAAAGGTCAACATATTTCAAATGATATAAAATTTTATTTGAAATTAATTAGTTTAGTTAAAAAAAATAGCACATACCTGCCAATACGGAAGTTCAAAAAATATTGATCTTTTCTTCCACATAACGGCTGGATCAGCGTCTCTTTTCTTTTTCTTCTTTTTGTTTTTCCCCCAATCATTTTTGAATTTTTTAATAATAATGCAATTTGCTTTCCATTCATGATTCTTTGTTTTCCACCATTCTCAATTCTTCCATCAAACCAATTTTTCTTTTTTCTGTATAAATGATTTGGATGAAGAAATCGTCTATGCCCCATGTATGCAAACTTCTTAGTATGAGTCAACCAATGGGAATGAGTATTATCAGCACAAATAGGACACGCAAATCTACCTTTTGTGGTACATCCAGCCAAGTTTCCATAAGTTGGAAAGTCATTAATTGTCCACATTAATACCGCCCTTAAATTGAAAGTAGATTTGGTGAATTCATCATACACATCAACTCCATTATTCCACATGTGCAGTAAATCATCTATTAGTGGTTGTAAAAAAATATCAATATCATTTTCAGGTTGCTTTGGACCAGGAATTAACAATGTAAGCATTATGTTATCTTTTTTCATACAAAGCCATGGCGGTAAGTTGTATATCACAAGCATTACTGGCCAACAACTATATGTCGAGCTCAAATCAGAAAATGGATTAAAGCCGTCAGTGGCAAGACCCAATCTTAAATTTCTAGCCTCTTCTGCAAATGAGGGCCACTTTGTATTAATAACATTCCATGACACTGAATCAACTGGATGTCGCATGTTCTCATCGTCCTTTTTATTTGTAAAATGCCACCTCAAGTTCTCAGACATTTCGGATGACTTAAACACCCTTTTAAGCTTTGGTATAATTGGAAAGTATCTTAATACTTTTGTAGGAATCCCTTTTCGAATTTTTTTTGTATGTTTATCCACCAACCATCTAGACGATCCACATTTCAGACAATTTTCCATGTCTTCATTCTCATTTCTAAATAAACAACAGTCATTCTTACAAGCATGAATTTTATCATATCCTAAATCAAATGACTTGATCAATTTCTTTGCTAAATTGATTGAATTAGTGGTGATATTACCTTCTGGTAGCATGTCATGTAATATACCCAAAAGACTATCAAAACCAATATCCGACAACCCATTCATGACTTTATGTTTGTACAATACCAAAATGGCTGATAACTTTGTGTACTTCAAGCAACTTGGATATAGAGGTGTTTCTGCTTCTTTTAAAAGATCTAAATAGTCATTATCTAATTTTTCCTCATCTTCTTTTTTAGAGTTTTTGTCCATAGTATGTGTTGCAACATATAAATTAAATATATCTGAAGATTCTACAAAATGTAAGTCTTCATGCCCAATTAATTGCTCCCTGTGATTAAACCATGTCGTGTATGTGGGATCCATTCCTCGTATAACTAAATGCTCATATACGATATCTACATGAGCATGACATATGTTACGACAATCAATACAAGGACATAAAATTTGATCATAATTTCTTGTCATCTCCTGAGCCCTTTTTACAAAGTCTCGAGCACCTTCTTGATATTCCTTAGTAACTCTATCAAATAAAATAATAAAAATATTAAAATGCATCATATATGAATATTTCTTTATATCACAAAGTGATGGTGTATTTATTACCTGTGGAGATGAACCCACTCTTTATCAATCATGATAAGAACCACTTCAAATCCTTCTACTCTAAACATGAAAAGAGAAATTTTTAGTTTTTTATTCTGAAAAATGAAAGTAGGATCACTTTTGAAATTAAAACTATAGTGGAAATCAAGTTGAAATTATAATTTTTAGTTAATCTATTATGTTTATAATAATAACCACCGCTTCTTCTTCTTCTTATTCTTCTTCTCCCTCTTTTAATTCGCTAGTTATATTAGTAATAATATTTCAATTTTTGACCTCTTAAAAATATGTCTTTATTTTTATTTTATCCTTCTAACCTTGATACCAAGAAAAAATGAAAGTAAAATTGGTATTTAAATTACAGTTATAATGAGAATTAAATTTATTTTTTCATTTCCTAAAATTTTGATGTACCTGTATTAATAATCAATCCTTCATATCCTCTTTCGTTTTCCCTCTCTTACTATTTTTATAGTCTATACCAATGTAAGGAGAAATAGCACATCAAGATCACAGGCTGCAAACCTTTTCCACGAACCCACGCATCACCCCTACTCACATGTAGATCGTAAGAATGACTTGTGCTAAAAAAAATCATTAAAAAATAAATAAATAACCTACGACAATATGCACTTTCCAGTTTGTGGCTCTTAGCATAATTCTTATATAAAAATTTATTATGAGCTTTAGTGTACATTTCCAAGTTTGTTCCTTTTCCTATTATAAAGCAAATTACATGACAATAAAGCAGAAACCCAACAGTGCAGAAATGTATCTATATATGCTAGTTCCAACTAAAAGCAAAAGTAAAGAAACAATTATCATTAGGATTGGATTTCTAGGCAGCCTAAGGCGCATTTGGAGTGCATAAGTCTACCCTAAAATCCTAATTTTCTTTTAAATCTCAATGCCCAATTAAAAAAAAGAAGAAAAAAATCAGCTTATATCATAACACTGCAAACTTAGCAAGCTCCAAGTTGTTAAATATAAAACAAAGAAGCAAAAGAAAAGCAAAAAAAAATATATTAAAAAAAAAACAACAACAACAATACAAAAAATAAGAAGAAGAAGATAGAAAATGGTGAATTATGCAAGTCTTTGTGATTGAATGTTTGAGGAATGAATGAAATACAGGCAACACTAAAAAGAAGATACAAATCAAACCAAGAAAATTTTCCTAAGAAAAGACTTA